>JANHFT010005212.1:47305-73289 GCA_032467955.1 Pseudoxenodon macrops | reverse complement strand
TAGATAGATAGATAGATAGATAGATAGATAGATAGATAGATAGATAGATAGATAGATAGATAGATAGATAGAGTAGGAAATCCACAATAATATGCTAGCATTTAGACTTATATACCACTCCATAGTGCTTTACCAACTGTGTTATAGCTCTTAGCAATAGCATTTATATTCTGCGTCACAGTGCTTTACAGCCCTCTCTGAGTGGTTTACAATATAAGCATATTGCCCCTAATAATATATGTCCTCATTTTACTGACCTTGGGAGGTTGAGTCAACCTCAAGCCCCATCAGGATCTAACTCCAAGATGTGGGCATGGTTAGCCTGCAGGAGTGAATTCTAAACACTGTACCACCACGGCTCATGCGCCATGCCAGGCCACAACCTAATCTAAATCAAGTATATCACTGAAAATAGAGAATGAGGACCCCAAACATTAGTGAAGGTATTACCTTACTGACCTTGGCTTTGGTAGATGTTCTGACCTAGCATCTAGTTATGTATGTTCCAATACCATATCAGTTACTAATCTTTGGAAATAACTACTGTATCTTCTAGAATAATTAACACGTTTTTATTATCTATCCTCAAGCCAAATTGGAATGAATAGAGTTAATAACACATTTAAATTTGTAGATAGAACAACTAGGTTGCCCTCACTTATTACTAAATATAAGATGCAACCCTACAGTACAACCAATGCTCTATCTTTTGGTGTATCCAAAGTATTATCACCAATGGTACTCTATATATATGCTATAACAATAATAACTCTGGTGGACTATTGACATTGAAATGGCAATTTCCTATTTTTAGAATTATCTGTAATCATATCTATAACAACCCAGATCTCCAGGCCACTAATCCATTTCATACTTTTTGTACATAGCTAGTAGTACAAGATAACCTATGTTTCTGCTGCAATATTTTTAATGATATATACATGCATGTTATATGGCTACTGTAGATAAACTACCGGTGTCAGTGCAAATTCATAAAATATTTACAACATATTTATGCAGACACATTGAAAGGGACTTATTCTTAATTAAGAATGTGTAAAAGCATTCCCTTAATGCTTAGGCATAAACTATACAAAGCAGGGCATTTCAAACAACAGCACATTATTTAAACAATATATTTTGCCATTACCAAAGTAACACCAGCAGCATCTCCCACCTCCCACCCCACTCTGGATGGCTTTTAAAATATGCTTGCAAAGATACCCATAACATTATGGTTGGGGATGTTTACTGAGAAGGTACAGAGCTTCTTCCAGTAGCACTTTTTCCCAGTTATTTCCAGTGCATTACATGAGTGATAAATTCCTCTTGGAGACCGCAAGCATTTTTTTGTTTAGTATTGATGGTCTTTCTTAATCTCTTCTACTTTTCTCACTTTTCTTAACTATTACCTCACCTGTCAGGACATATGAATATTCATGAATCAGGATTAAAAACTGTCTGCTGAGGGATTTAATTTGATTTCTACCTTTCTCAATGTTCAACTGGGATCTGGCTTTGATTCTAGATGTTTAACATCTGTTGTGGATCTTTCAAGGCACCTGTTAATACTGCTACTGGTATTCTCTCTGGGTGACTACTATTGGCCTTTGTCTCCTGTTGAACTTCCAAACAACCACATTACTCTTATCTCCAAACTGCCAATTCTTCCTTTGTTTTTTATCAGCTTTTATGTTTTGACAGTTTGGGTTGATACAGAACAAGTTCCCCCTTTTTGGGGAAGTTATAGGGTAGAACCCTCAGAGTACCTCAGAAAGAAAATTATTCTCCAAAGCAACAGAGGGAAGGACAAGAAACAATGGTTGGAAGTAACCTGGAATTAAAGAGAAACTTCTTAACAGTGAGGACAATTAACCAGTGGAACAATTCGCCTTCAGAAATTGGAGGCATTCTGTCATTGGAGGTTTTTAAGAAGAGAATGGACAGTCACTTATCTGAAATGAATAGGTTCTTCTGCTTGAGCAGGAGGCTGGACTAGAAGATCTCCAAGATCCCTTCCAGCTCATTCTATTATATTCTACCTTGAGGCTTCTCTGTTGCTAACTCAAGCAAAGCCATGCATATTACTTGGCAGTCCAAGTGAACTTTTTTTTTGGGGGGGGATGATTCAAATCTACATCAGATCAAGCGCGAGTCTGAAATCTCTGTGTGGGCTGTATCTATGCCACTCCATTACTCCTATACTTTGGAGAGAATGCCAGCATGTTGGGTTGCAATGTCCCTACTTCATGGTAGGCTAAAGAGAAGATTGCTGGACTTTTGGTGGGATAATTCATGCCTGAACCATTCTATCCTTGACACCCAAGAGTACCAGCTTGCTTAGCCACAAAACTGACTTGGGTGGCCAGTGGTTTCTCCACCAGCAAGAACATGGATGATGTCTGGCTGCAGCTATGATACCACTCCAGCCTTGCTGTATTCTCCACACTATGCAATTGCTTTACATTAATTTAGACTAAGTACTCTATTGTATTTTAGGATGTTCTTCATTAGTAGATAAAAAGCACATCAACAGCATTCCTTATTGGCAAACAAATTCATGGGTAGTGCACAATCAATGTTGTAGTGTCTGTTTATTTTGGGAACTGATTCCAAAGGAAAATACTGTCCTCAGTTATAAAAGTTCCTATTGGCAAGAGTGAAAAATACAAAGACTATCCAATGAAGTAAAAGTCATACCCTAGGGTGGCTGATCAGCCAAATCCCACCCGCCAGGCTGATTGTCAGTCACAGTAGGCTCTCTCATAAACTCTTTTGCCTCTGTTGCACCAGTGTTGTTGCCTCTGGCAGTGGTCAATAGCTCTTGGCTGCTGTGCCAGTGAAACAGCAGGGATTGGTTCATAATGGCAATAGCACAAGAACAGTTTTTACTTCTATCCGTATAATGTTATTTCTAGTATAATAAACAACAAACAACATTGATCAAGCAAGGTGGTTTATATATATATTTTAAAATGAGTGTAATGTTTTCTAATAGAGTTTGGTTTCTGCTATGTTAGCTTTAATTTTACATGTGGATATTCTCTTTTGCTGGATTGTTACTTATAACTCTTTTGATCAAATATAGCCAACACCAAAATAGATGCAATAAATTACAAATATTAAAAAGCAAACAAACAGAATATATATATATATTTCTAATTGGGTCCATCTGGGTTTTTTACATTGTATAAAGAAAACTTAATTGATAATCAACACTTTTAATTTCATTGACTCCTGAGATTCTAAAAAGAAAAGCTTGCTGCTTCAAAAGAGAGATAAACATTTTGATCAGCTAAATCAAATTCATGTTCTAGAGACAAATTAAATGTAAACTATTTTTTTCCTCTCAGATTAAAAGTACCAAATATATCAGTTCTGATAAACCCTACCTCACATTTTAGATTTCTACCTAGCAGAAAGCAAAGATAAAAATGTTAAAATTCTTGCTTGGCTCTGAATTCTGAGCTTCATATTTCTAGAACTGTGGATAGCAAATGAAAGAAACTAAGATTCAGCTACAATATACAGAACCAGAAAGTTACCAGCTATGCACTTGTATATCTATGGAGGCCCACATGGGGAACAAATCCACGAAAGGGAACAAGTGACAAAATGTGCTTTGTAACCTCACAACACAAATTACCTGCAGACCTTCTGCTTTTATCTCCATACTTCATGCAAATATTTTCACAGTTACCTTAAAAGTGTTGAAAATACCATCCCAGCATTTCACTAACAAGAAGAAATAACCTAATTTTTTTTTCACAGGGGAAACCAAACAAATCCAGGTCTGTTTGAATTCTATCAGCATTCTTCAGCATAAAGAAATGTTCACTTGCAAAGAAATAGATTCTCATTTGCTATAATTGGTGCTAGCAAATGTACTTTTGAATAGCTTTTGAAAGATATCGTATTGTTTTGTAAGATTCAATAATAGTAGTAGTAGTAGTAAAGAACGGGTGAGAGTATTAATAATAGTAATAATAATTCTTAACTATTCCAGAATTAAAATTAAACAGATAAAAGACACATAATAAAAATAATCTTAGTAAAATAATAACTAATTAAAAGTTAGCTACAATGAGCATTAGGGGGACAGTATGGTCTCCTGTTATAGGAAAAGGCAAATGTATGTGTCTTCAACAAACATAAAAGACTCTGTTCTGAAGATGTTCATGTGTGTTAAAGAGAATGAAAAAGCGGTATTAATTACAATATCTAGGTTTGAGGTGGACAATCCACAGTTCACGAAGAAGCATTATGAAAACAACTTCAGGATCCAGCATTTTAATCTAATGTTTCTAATTCTGGTTTTCATTTGTTTGCGTGTTTATTCATGTACATATTTTATTGTAACCTATTTATATAAAAACATTCTTCCGAAAAACAATGAAACTCTATGTTGTTTGTTTGTTTGTTTGCTTGCTTGCTTTAAATGTGATTCATTGATAAACAGCACCTGGATGATTGGAGAAGACAAAAGTAATAAAGTACGTTCAACGCAAAAACCCATTTTATTCTGGTTAATTTCAAAATATGTTCTAAAAAATGCCAGGAAGAAAATAAATGTTGTAGCTTGACTCTGGAAAGAGAACAACATGGGGACCAAATGTGCCTTTGGTCATTGGGATTGAAACAATATGGATTCTGAAACAATCTTCATGAAACATCAGTTTGGATCCAAGTACCCCAGTGCATAATTACTACTTATAATGAGAGGTCCCTGGTTTCCTTTCTAAGTAGCAACAATTCGTCTACCTGACACTTCCAGACGCTTCCTAACCCTCTGGAATAGAAGAAGGGGTTCATCTTGTAAACAAGAATTGACAATATCCATTATTGAACAAAAACTCTTCTTATGTTCAGGCATTTTTAATCCTTAATTTTAAAGAACAGAGAAGAAAGGAATGGGGTTATGTGATGTTCAACCAATAACTGCATTTATGTTCAAGAAGCATTATAAATATAACTGCTGGCAAAACTGGTAATATTTGAAAATGAAAAAAGTGAAAGCAAAAAGAAATCTGTCAACTCTTCTGCAGAACAAAATGTTACATTTTCCTTTTTTATTTCAGAGCTGCAGTTGTACATGTACAATACATGAAAAGAAAAGAAAAACTATCTTATTATAAACACGGAACATGGAAAAACGTATAGCACTATGCATACAAGTAAAGCTCTCTGAAATACTATTTTTAAAGAAAAATTAGGTAATTAATTCACCAACCAATTATGAACTTTGTGACTTGGTTTAGAGAAGTGATTATGATATTACAAAGAATTATGTTGGGAGTAAGCTTTGTGTGTATATACATAATAAGTGTGCAAATGTTTAGAACTGCAGTTATTCCAATGTGGGAATATTTGTAAAATGGCTCCTAACAGAAGTTTAAAGAACATATGGAAAGGTAACCAACTCTCTACTATATATATGTTTTGCAACAAACTTTGCCCCTACCCCCCAAGAAATATTTGGGCTGATTATAAGGCAGTGCAACTGAGCAGGGATGAGAGATATTGTAAATCTATTAGCAAGGCATTGCTTGGCTTCGTTTCTGTTTAATATTTCTTTAAGCTATAAAATTGCATTATGTTAATGCAGTGTACAATCTAAATGATAAAAGCAGCTAATGTGATTACCTCTCGCTGTGCTATAAACCTTTCAGTAAAGCAAGCATTCAACTATTTCTTATGATGGCAGTGTTATGTGTAGTGGATTACATGCAGATCATTTTAAAGCAGTTGGAACATGTCTTAAATTTATACATTCTAGCAGGACACCAGGGTAAATCATTGGAAGCGGACTCAAATAACCCTTCCTTGAACTGCATTACTGAAGCCCAGGGGACTAGTCCCTGTCATTTCACAGAAGCAGAAGCAAAGGTGACTGCAAAACAGTAGATAAAAAAAGGCTTTTCTACAATCATACCATTAAGCATATGAGAAATCCCATTGAGAGAGTGAGTGCAGCCCAGAAACTCTTCGGAAAGGAATGATGTGTTCTTTTTCTAAACTAAGATTAAAGAAAGGGAAAGTGAGGCAATAAGTCCATCTCACTGAGTCTCACTGTCTGAAATACAGTAGCATAAATTCCTTTGCAGGATATTTCCCCTTTAGAGATCGTCCATGATTCTGCCTCAAAAATATAAAAAAAAGATGTCATCAGGATCATTTTGATGACACCCAATAGATAGTGGAAAAGCAAGGGAGTTTTTTTTAAAGAAAAGGTCAATTCTTGTTTTCTTTATTATACTGTACAAAGACCCTTGATTATGTAGAAAGCAATAAATTCTGAATAATCCTTAAACAGATGTGTGTTTTGGACTCTCTCATTCCTTTAATTTAAGGATTTTAATGCTGGTCAAGAAGAAATGGTTAGAATGGAATATCAAGAAACCAAATGGCTAAAATTTGCGAAATGAATATACCAAGGTTATGCACACTTATCTTACGTAATTATTTAATTTAAATACTAAATATATTATGAGAAAGAGTGGACTAGAGGAAACAGAAACTGGATATTTTTCTCCTTGAAGATGAAAGGACATTAAAAGTCTGTTCAAATGTCTACCTGTCTATGTCTATCTATCTACTTACCCAACTACCTATCTACCTACCATCTATCTCCATCCATCCATTTATCCCTCTATTTATATCGCTATATTATATCAAATAATATAAAGTAAAACCAAGCCTATACAAATAGGCACAATCAAAGTTAAAGTGAAAACAGATATTATTTTTCAATTCAAGCATCTCAACATAGACCACATGCTCTGCTGCAATTGAGAAACCTGAGGTGTTAATACATTTTGTGGAAATGATATTTGAAATTAAACCCACATTCTTTTTGTAAGAATTATAGAAAATTAAACAAAATTAAAAATGTATTTTTAAAAATCAACATTAAGGACATTTACAACTCATGGATTAAAATAATTTGAACACCTAATAAAAAACCTTCAATGGTTGTAATTCTTAAAATGTTAATTTTGCTTCAGAGGATTTATAATTAAATAGAAATTTTAGGGACATATAAATCTTTATGTTAAATAATAGAACTTTGGAATTTGACTATTTTTAAGAATAATGGTTGTATTGTCCCTGAGGTGTTACTAAGAAAATTATTTTGAGAAACTGGAATAGTAGGGTTGACATTATTAATTTAAAATGATTTTTTTTTTGAAATGGCAATTTTATCTACTAAACAAACAAAAAAATGACCCAATGCATTTTTCTATGATATTAACTTTATATTTTATAGTGTCAGATAATATTTTCCCCCTAAGGTAGATTTAGAAATCTATTTGACATTTGATTAAAATATGAGGTATGTAGATAGTTTCCAGTTTTTCTGTTTGTGTTTTGTTATGAAGTTTTTCATTAGGAATTATTTTTTTATTTCATTCTGTAAAACCTGTTAAAGAAAAATATCTAAATGAAACAAAAAAGAACTCACACACATATACACACATATACATATGCAAACACAATCTTTCTAGATTAAAACTTTCATAAGGATAGTGACTCTAGCCCTGAAATAAAGAGACATCTGCTACTATGAAAAATGTAGGCAAAATATTAAATTTTCCCTGATGAAAATAGTGCCCACACATGAGAGGGAAAAAAGCACATATGGTAAAAAAGATTGTGTCCACATGTAACAGGACTGTGAAAGCTGAATCTTCTGAAAAGCTGAATGAAGAAAAATGGATGCTTTCAAACTGCGATATTGGAGAAAATTGTTAAGAATTTGTCCACCACAACAAGAACAAATTGTTCAACAGCAGATGAAATAAAGAGCTTGGTTGCATGCCATTTTAATAAATTATCATTATTATTATTATACAATACCAGACTATTTATGGGAAAAAGCAATAATGAGGCAGCTAAACGTAAAGATTTGTGGGGGAAGAAACACTGAAAGGTGAACTCAAAAATGACTGCATGTGAGAGAGATAGAAAGAGAGTTGGTGGTGGTGGTGATGATGATGTTGAGGAAGAAGAAGAATTACAATTTTAATTCACTTGATAAATGAGGATGAGGGGCTGGTAATTTAATTGTGCCTCTGATTGAATAAGGCTGATTGCTAACCATTTAAAACCTGGTGGATTTTTTTTGCTTCCTTATCCCCTCACTCATGTAAACATTATGATGCTATATTTTTTGGTAGTGAAATAGATTGCTCAATTGAGTTGCTATGGCAATGCAAGTTTTCACTTACATTTGCCTCCACTTCTCACTGCAGTAAGATGTCTCTTGAGCCCTTTACAGCTGTCTCATACAGTCAGATTGCATACACGGAGTATACTTGCAAACCTGACTCTTGTATTCAGTTCAACGAAGTTAACATTTATTAGCATTATATCATCAGGGACTGCAGCATCCAACTGTGGGTTTGTGAGGCTACATTTACAACAGCCCTGAGTATTTTAAACGTGTGTGTTTTTAATGAAGTTGCTGATAAAAGTGCTGGAATTCTGCTTTGTAAGCAGTGAAATTCTTGAATACTAAGAACACGCTGACTTTCAATCCCTAAAGAGTGACCATTCTCACAAAATCAGAAGATTAACAGCTTATGGTTCCTAGTGGAAGAGTCTTAGACTTCCTTTCCCGTGCTGATGGAGCAGCAGGAACTTATTCTTCTCCTACAGTGACTGGTGGAGTTGCATTTAAAGATGTGTCACAAATACCATTGAGTGGTGCTAATGGTTGATACGGATTGCTGCCAGCATCCTAGGTATCAACCAAGTATCTTCTTAAATATACAATGTCCCAAGTAGTGCAGTTTTTTGCAGTTCTGCTGGCTTTATTGCAGAAAGCTGCAATTTCTTGATGTGTTTTGTAAAATTCGTGGACATGGTACCAAGTGCCCCAATGACAATGGGTATCACAGTTACATGTTTCATCCATAGCCTAGTAGTTTTGATGGCCAGGTCGTGATATTTCGTGATTATTATTATTATCTTTATTCATTAATCATGAAACTCAGTCAACTGAACATTCAAAAATGCATCACAAATACCTTGACTGGTGCTAATGGTTGATACGGGTTGCTGCCAGCATCCTAGGTATCAACCAAGTACCTTCTTAAAATATATGCTGTTCCAAGTAGCGCAGTCTTTTGCAGTTCCGCTGGTGTTATTGCAGGAAGCTGCAATTTCTTGATGTGTTTTGTAAAATTATTCTTATTATTACTATTACTATTATTATGTCAAGCAAACGGAATCAGAATCTCATCAGAATTTCAAGAAATAAAATGGAGAATCATTTGTCCAGGACGGTTAAAGTCCCAATATTTGTAGTTCAGGGTTAAACTGTGGGATCCTTGGGGATCTCTGAGCTTCTCGGGTTTTCTTGCAGACGTTTCATGACCCAGCTAGGGAACCTCATCAGTGCTAGTCAAGAGCATTAGAATCTCGAGTACCAATGCTGAGCAATTTGTAAACTGGCTTGATTGATCCTTGATTCATTTATTTCATAGAAGTCTAGGTTTGGAAGGGGTCAAAAGAAAAAAGAAAGAAAGTCCAGTTGCCTCCTGAAAAAGCACCGTTGGGACAAGGGGTCCTGGAGGTCATCCAAACCACCCCAGGCTCAGGACAGGACCCCGAATTTGAGTTTTGCCAAGAAAAGGACCAGCCAGCCTCTGTTTGAGCAAAACCAGTGAAGAGACACTCCCGAGTCACTGGGATTTTTTTTGGCACAGTTTTCTAACTATCAGGAGTGACGGTTGTACGGTGTGGAAGAGACCAAGGCTTGTACACAAACGCACACACACATGCATAACACACAAAAACACACACACACATTTTTTCTTGGGAGGTGCCTAATAAAAATCTTAATGGAAAGTTTTATTATTAACGAAGATCCAGGTCGTGTTCGACGTACAACAGTGATTATTTGAAGTTACAACAGCATTGGAAAAAAGTATCTTATTATGACCGTTTTTCACACTTAACGACCGTTGCAGCATCCCCTGTGATCACGTGATCACAAATTCAGAAGCTTGGCAACTGGCATATACTTATGACGGTTGCAGTGTCCCAGGATCCCGTGACCCCCTTTTGCGACCTTCCGACAAGCAAAATCAAAGCCAGTTTCGCTTAAGAACGGTGTGACTAAATAATGGCAGTGATTCATTTAAGAACTGTGGCCAGAAAGGTCGTAAAATGAGTCAAACCCCCACTTAACCGCTGCCTCGCCTAGCAACAGCATTTTTGGACTCCATTGTGTCGTAAATCGAGGACTACTTGTATGTCCAAAAGGAAGGAAGTATTCTTGGTTTCACACAACCAACATTCCCCAGATAAGAACCTGGTTTGTCTCCTGGAAAATGTAGTTTTCTTTGCTGGATCCTGGTTTGAAGGATATCAGCTAAGTTGATGGCCTTAAACCAGGTTTGGGCTGATAGACAGACTGAAATATGGGGGTGTGACCCACCTTTGGATTATTTTACTGGCCCAGAACTGTTTAAAGTCACAGTCTGAATGCCCGATTTGACTTTTTAAGCCCTAAAGAGCTTAAGGCCCAGGTCTCAAAGGAGGAATCCTGCTTATAAAATGAGCTTATCCAGACATTAAGGTCACCAACCCAGGATTCTTAAAAGTCCCCCTGTGCTCCTACCACTTTACAAGGCCTTGGTAAGACCACAGTTGGAATATTTGCATCCGATTTTGGTCGCCACGATATAAAAAAAGATGTTGAGACTTTAGAAAAAGTGCAAAGAAGAGCAACTAAGGTGATTAAAGGCCTGGAGATTAAACCATATTAATTAATATTATGGGTTTGAGAAAAGGACTAGGGGGGGTGACATGATAGCAGAACCCCAGTATTTGAGGGGCTGCCCCAAAGAAGAGGAGGGTCAATTTATTCTCCAAAGCACCTGAAGGCAGGACAAGAAGCAATGGATGGACACTAACTAAGCAACCTGGAATTAAGGAGAAATTTCCCGACTGCGGGAACAATTAACCAGTGGAACAGTTGGCCACCAGAGGTTGTAGGTGCTCCAACACTGGACGTTTTTAAGAAGAGGTTGGACAACCATTTGTCAGAAGTGGTGTAGGGTTTCCTGCCTAAGCAGGGGGTTGGACTAGAAGACCTCCAAGGTCCCTTCCAACTCTGTTGTTCTATTCTAATGCTAGATACCTTTTTATTTCATTTTTTTATATAAGTATAGATAGTATTATTTCCAACTTGATTCCGATTGGATAAGGCAGATATTATTGATATGTGAAAATGAACATGCTAATGGAGGACCTCAAAACCTGGTTATTCAGGCTTTTAATAGTGAATTTGAATGTGAACATAATAGACTAAAACATAGTTGACATGTTTACTAATATTCTGAAAAGCAGCTCTTGAATTCCATGGAGAAGATATAGTTGGATCTATTGCTCATCCCCCACCACCCCACTCACCTTACTAGATAGAGAATAACACACACAAACCTGTGGGACTTTGTATATGTCTGCTAATGTTGACATCTGGATGGAGTTGTCTCTTTTAGCTACATCAAGAAGACCTAGAAGGTTCTCCTTCTTTCCACAGCTGTAGTTGGGGACATTGGCTTCTCCAGTGGAGAGAAGGTCCAGCAAGGCATCTGAAGTGAGTAAAGGGCTCAAATAGTTGTCATGGAGGTTGTAGCCAAGTGTGAGATTGTGCAGGAGCTGGAGATTTTTGTTGACCATTTGAACAGCAAAAATTAAGGATAGGGCTTCTGCATAACCATAAGCATCCCTATTGTAAAAAAAATGTTCACATTTTAATCAGCAGCTACAAGAGATCCTTAAAAAAATTAATCATCTTTGTCTACTGAGCCTAAAGTGGTCTCTTGTTGATCCAAAACCAAGCATCAGTTACACAACTATGGAAATGGGCTGGGCGGAGGAAGTTGCAACTTGTTTTCCCCCCCAAAAATTTATTTATTTTTCTTTACAAAACTCTATCATATATTTAACAAATCTGTGACATTTTTCATATAATTAACATTAACATTCAATATATTACATACATTCTAGTTAATCAATCTAACTATATACATTTCTATTTCTTGTTCCTGTTGTCAATCCATTGGTACCAGTTCTCCCAGACCACATAGTATTCTGATTCATCTTTTCCGTTTAATTCTAGAGTGAGCTTATCCATTTCTGCACACTCGAATATAACATATACATGTGGAGGAAGCTGCAACTGTTTTAATCACTACTTTAAACCAAAGTCAGTATTCAAGTAATGAACTCAGGACTGAACTTGGAAAGGAAATGATCTTTTAGGGTTTTTTTCAGCCCCCATCTTTGGACCTGAGTCTTTCCCGCAAAATAAGACAAAAGAGGGAAGCCATGGAAATCAAAATCATTCAGACAATTAGACACCTCCTGCAATATAGAAGTCAGTGAAATAAGAGGAAAAGGAGGAGAGTGTTAGAACCGCAAATGGAGGGAGTGACACTCCATCACCCTGAGTGACTTACGAATGAGGCTGACTAGAAGGAGCTGTGTTGAAAGGCAACTTTATATGAGTTATTACTTTTTCAGTTGTGACTATACCAATGAGGTGGTCTCCTGGCTTGTAACAGCTCAATAGATATTGTCCTTCCTGGTGCTCCAAATTCAGCAAGCATTTCATTCTAAGCTTCCCAGAAGTTGGCTGGAACACCAGCAGCATCAGAAACGGAAGCAGGAGGTCCATATAAATATGAACAAGAAGTGTTGGAAGAACCCAAAGCGCTCTCAGAAGATGGAAATGTCATGGACCTTCCTGATATAAACAGAGAAACACTCTGCTTCACCTGGAAAGGAGAGAAAGTACACTCAGAAGCACAAACCTTGCCTGTCCCAAAACTTGTTCTCTCAGAGCTCGATCTAAACAACTTATCCTTTTCTGATACAAGATCCCTTGCATGCGGCTTTGATGTCTCTAACAAAGGCATTGAGATCTCCAAGGCCCAGGTGGTCATAATAAGCATAAGCAACTTCTCCTCTTGGGACCCTGGGCTTCTCCTGGGCTCCATGTGCAGAGGAGAGGCTGGAGAAAAACATGGGAGTGGCAATTCAGAGATACACACCCTGGGGACATTTACCTGTGGTGGTTGTGATCTTTCCTGTCAGGACATGTTTAGAGATTGATGCAGGGACAAGATAGTTCCATCACAAGTGAATTGACTTCTGCTCTCCTTCAACATGGTCCCTTGTCTCCAGAGATTGCTGGGGAAGGTCACCCAGAGCTATGAGGTTTAATATCATGCTAGATGGATGACCCCCAACTCTATGGCTGCCTCTCTTCTAACGCCAAGGAAGCCATAGGTGGCTTTGAACCCTTCCTAATGTTAAGAGAAGGACAATGATGGCGAACCTTTTTCCCCCCTCGGGTGCCGAAAGTAAGTGTGTGCATAGCGTGCACACACATGCCCACACCCATAATTTAATGCCCCTTTGCATGCACATGTGACCCCCCATGTGCTACTACGCCTCCCACACATGTGCACACAACCCCCAGCGTTCCCTTGCACACCCCATTTTGGGCCTGGCAGGCCTCCGTGAAGCCTGAGGAGGCCAGAAACAGTCCATGTCCCAACTTCCCATGGGCCTGGTAGGTCCATTTTCTGCCCTCTCCCGGGCTCCAGAGACGTTCCTGAAGCCTGGGGAGGGTGAAAATAGCCTCCCTACCCCCCCAGAACCCCAAAACACCCTCCCTGAGCCTCCACACAAGTCCTGTACTTACCTGGCATCTAAAATTGGACCGTGTGGAGACTCCTGGGAAGGTCGACATGGGCGGAGCCAGCCAAAAACCAGCTGTCCAGCGATGCATGTGCACTGGAGCTGAGCTAGGGCAACAGCTCACATACCAGCGGATATGGCTCCCCGTGCCACCTGTGGCACACGTGCCATTGGTTTGCCATCACGGCAGTAGGGCTTGTTTGGGATTTCTTTTACATCAGAACTCCATATATGAATCTTAAATTGGAGCTGCTTTGAAAATTACTTGTCCCTGAAGTGAAATTTCATTTCCCTTCTCTTTTAGAAATACCAATTTTTGGATGAGAGCTCACTAAGAGGCAGGAAAGTGACAGCCTATTGGGTTCTTGTCTTTGGGTAAATAGGGAGAAAGTCACAGAGTGGATGGAAACTTTTATTTTTCCTTGACATTTTCTTTGCTGTCTTTCCATGTTGACATTAAAACTCTTCATATTTTGAATTTTATCAGTTTATGAAATAAAAAGTGGCTCAGATGGTGGCATTGCCCACAATCTGGTTGTGCCCTGGCTGGTGAATTCTGTTGTGTGAATATGTCTCCTTGCATTTACTGTACTTCAGTTATGGATTACTGTTCCGCTGGTCTCTGCTAAATAACAGGACTTCGGGGTTCCCATGATTTACTGACCCATCAGCCAATAGGTTCAATCTCCAAAAACAAACCATGGTTATAAATTGCAAGTGTGAACTCCAGGATTTAAACCACAATCAATTTTACTTAAGGTGCCAAAAAAAAGATCAAATTTCACACACAGGACACTGTTAGAAAAGGATGAAAAACAAACAATCCTAACACAATTCTAGCTACACACAAAGACTTCAATTCAAGCTTTGCCAGTTTTGTTTCTAGGTGATTTTTCTCAAGCGGTCATTTTGGGGGGTGGGGATGTTTTTATTCTTCATTTTCTCTTCTTTCACCTGCTCTAGCTTGGGTTGAATCTTATCTCAGGTTGCTGATCTCACCAAATTTTCCATTTTGGTGATGCACTGCTGGGCTTTTTTACTTCTTTGCTGATTTTGCATCCCACGTATTCAGTTATAACTGCAGCTGTGCTGCCCATTAGTTGGCTTGTTTCTTGCAAGTGAGCTGGTGCTTATCTTTGATATTCCAATGTTGGCGTCTTTTAATGCTTGTGCCAGCTGCTTCTTTGGAAGCAGCTTCAATGCAGGCAACCTTATTCTGTTTATTTTGCGCTCTTCTAGATGCTCAGCTATTCTTTGCTTCAACGCTTCGACTTCTTTATTAGCGGGTTTATTCCAAAGTCTATGGAATAAAAAGAAAAAATGGGGAGTGAAAGACATTGGAAAGACATGCTAAATGACTTGGGGAGGAGAAGATAGGAAAGATGGAAGGAGGGAGAAAGAGAGAGAGAGAGAGGAGGAGGAAGGAGGGAGGGAGGGAAGAGAAAACACAGGGAAGGGAGGCTTAATTGCCTTTATAGCCTTGAAGTGTGAAGACTGCAGGAGTTTGTTGCAGGCACTGGAGATAATCTTTGAATTTCTCTCTCCAAGGTCAAAGGGATCAAGAGGATCACTCAGTTCCTTCTCAATTCACTGTCTCCCCTCCCTCTGTTCTCTATCCTGGATCCTCTAGCCCACTTCTTTTCCTTTATAAAACTGACTCTCTTCCCTCAATCTCCTTAGAGATTTATTTTGTGAAGTGGGACGTTGGAGGCAGACCGGTCAGCTGGGAAGGAGAGAGGCTGTCCGGTGCAGAATTTATGGAAAGATCGGATTCCAAAGTCTTTTTGGTCCAGAGGTGGAAAATCTATTTCACTGAAAATGCCCAAATGATGGGGAGAAGGAAGGTGGAAAGAAAGCCAACAGTGGGGGGGGGGTCATTCCTTGAGGGGTCTGTGGCCCCTGCAGAGCTCCCCATTCACTCCAATAGATTCCAACACTTTGGTCCTTTGGAACTTCCTCCCCACAGAACTCAGATTGGCCCTGTAGTAACATCTCTGCAAGAACATTCTTAGTTCAGGGAGTTTAATGACAGATTTTGATTCCTTCTGCACACTAAGAAGATTCTGGATGTTTAGAGCTACTTATGAGTTAACCTTCTTGTTTTCCACTTTTACTTAAAATTGGGGAGTGGGAGAAGAGAGAACTCTGAGATCCTTGACGGAAGCATCAGCTCCTCTCCATGGTTACCCAGGCATTTGGGAGGGGGCCATGACTAAGGCCCCCGGCAGCCAGGCTGGGCTCCCCCAGTTCAGGTGCCCTGGAAACAGGCAGAGGAGGGATGGAACCCCCAAAATTGCCTTTGACCTGGGAGCTTCTGGATTGAGCTTGGTGCTGGGTCCTCTGCACATTGGCCACTCTTCGGGCCTCTCTCTTGTTGTCCTTAAGCAGATCTTGGGCACTTTAGGGGACATTGGGGATCATCTTGCTTTGGATCCCCAAATTTCCCCAGTCTCTTGCTTTTTTAGGCTGTGTGTTTACATTTTTGATTAATTCACTTGAATTAATACTCCTTATTCAGAATAGAATACAATAGAATAGAACACAACACAACACAACAACACATCACAACACAATACAATAACAGAGTGGGAAGGGACCTTGGAGGTCCTCAAGACCAACCCCCTGCTGAAGCTGGAGACGCTAAAGGATTTCAGAGAAATCTCTTCTTGAAAACCTCCCTCAATGGAGCAGCCACAACCTTAGCAACAAAGGGACAAAGGTTCCATCCGAGGGATCGAGAGACGGGCAGCTCTAGGATTGTTGCATCTCACACTCAGGCAACGTCGCCTCTCTGGACGGCTTGCAGCCCCCGGCAAACCCAGCGCCCTTCGGCTCCATCCTGGCGCAGCATAACCTGGAAGGGCGAGAAATACGGGAGGCTTTCGGCGAGCCCCGTTCTGGAGCCCGGAATGGCCGATCCACCGTCTTCCCCGGAGGTGCCGAGTGAGGCTCCCTCTCTATGTAAAGGTCCCATGTGGGCTCAAGCCCCCCTTAGGCAGCCCACCCGGGCAGATCTGGGTGGCCACACTTGCATTGACCAACCAACCGATGTGGTTCCTGCTATGTCTCTGAGGCAAATTGCCTTAGAGACAAGCTGGCGGCAGAATACCTTCAGCTGATTGGCTAAGACGCGGTTAGAAGCCGCGGGAAATCTTAGTCAGTCTATTGGATACAAGTTGACAGCTATTAGTATAAATAGCTGTCAGGCTCCGTTTGAGCCAGTTGCTGTTCTCTTTGAGACCTGTTGTGTTGATTGAATAAAAGCAGTGTTATTTCAGCTTGCCTCAGTTATTTACCCGCCGGATCTAATACACAAAACTGGCGACGAAGGTGGGATACTAACTGAGGTCGGCTGGGAGAATACGAGCCGAGCTGAATCTCACAACAAGCAACTCTAACACGTCCTTATCAGGATGGCAGCGGCACTACCTCTGTTCACTCCCTTCGACGGCCTGTCCGAATCATGGGACGCCTATATGGAGAGGTTCGAGTGCGTATTAAAAGCTAACGCCCTGTCACAGCTGCCGGATGACCGGAAAATCGGGTACTTCCTCAGCTCCTGTGGGCGCGAGATGTTCGGAACTGCCTGCACGCTCACCTCTCCGCTACCGGCGCACGAGGTACCGTGGGATGAGCTGATGAGGCTCCTGAAGCAACATTACGCTCCGGCTCCGTCCTGCATCGCCCTAAGACATGCATTCCGGCATCGTTATCAGAAGCCAGGCGAGTCGGTGAATGAATTCGTTGCTGCCCTTCGCACGGCTGCCCTGAACTGTAAATTTCAAGATCTAAATGGGCAACTGGTAGACCAAATTGTGTGCGGGGTCAGCGACTTGAGCCTGCAAAGACGTTTGCTGACTCGCACAGAGCTAACTCTGCAAGTCGCAGTAGATGAGGCTAGAGCGGCCGAGTTATCTGACCGTTCTTCTACTGAGATTCAACGCTCCCACAATTCGGATGGTGGGGCGTGCAGAGGGCAAACGGTGCATCAGCAAGAAGAATTCTTAGAGGCTAGTGACGCAGGCATAGAAGAAGAAGCCGTGAGCCGCCTAACATCTCTACAAAAGAAGAAATGGCAGGTTCCTGCCAATTTGCCTCAGGACACAAGACGCAGCCAGGGCGCCTGTTTGGGCTGCGGTGGCAACCACAACAGACTGGACTGCAGGTTCAAATCGGCAATCTGCTGTCGTTGTGGGGAAAAAGGCCACCTCTCCCATGTCTGCAGAGCAGTCCTTCCTGCCGCAGACAGGCCGCCGAACCAGCCGCCTGTCAGAACAGCACCTTGGAGAGCGTTCAGACGCCGGGAGGACTGCTATGAAATATCCCGCGAAAAGGACTTTTCCTTAGAACTGGTCAGCCACGCTTCTTCGTCAACGAGGAACAACAAAATGTTTCTGACGGTGAACATTGAGGGGAAGCCTTGTTCTATGGAACTGGACACTGGCTCTTCGAAGTCCCTCATATCGTGAGCTTCGCTGAGGGAAATTTTACCTCAGCTTCCCCAGAGCCGCCTCAAGCCGAGCAGAATTTCTCTCAAAGACTATCAGGGGCATACTATCCCCCTGCTAGGCTGCCATTCGGTGTCTGTCACCTTTAAGAACTTCTCTGGACACCTGCCGCTCATCGTGGTGAGAGATGACCGCCCCTCATTACTGGGCCTTGACTGGTTCTTCGCCTTGGGACTGGAAATCACCAGCGTCCACCACACCACCCAAGGGGCGTTCGACGCCCTCTACATGGAATTCGCCGATGTATTCGGGCCCGGACTGGGTAAATATATGGGGAAACCCATCTCTTTTAATCTGGACCCCCAAATTGCCCCAATCCGCCTAAAACCAAGAAGGGTGCCGTTTGCTATTAAGGCTAGAGTAGACACCGAACTAGACAAATTAATAGCGCAGGGGGTTCTTGTGGCCATTGAACATGCTAAGTGGGAAACCCCCATTGTGGTTCCTTTGAAGCAGGATGGATCCATAAGGATCTGTGCTGACTACAAAGTAACCATAAATCGGGCCTTGCAGCACAATCCCTATCCCGTGCCAGTAGTCCAGCACTTGCTCCATTCCCTTGGCAGGGGCAGGCTGTTTGCCAAGCTGGACTTGGCACAAGCCTATCAACAACTGCCTGTGGATGAGGCCACGGCTCTGGCACAAACGGTAGTAACGCACCGAGGCGCGTTTAAATGCACGCGCCTCCAATTTGGCGTTTCGGTGGCCCCAGGCCTGTTCCAATACCTTATGGAGTGATTGCTCCAGGGATTGGAAGGCGTGGTCCCTTACTTTGATGACTTCCTTATTGCTGCCACTGATCACAGTGACCTACTCCTCAAAGTAAGGGCCGTCCTCACCAAATTCAGGCAGACTGGACTTAAGCTCAAACTGGGAAAATGTCAGATAGGGGTTCCCTCCATGGAATTTTTAGGGTTCCGGATCGACGCTCACGGGATTCTGCCTACCACTTCTAAAATGGAGGCCATCCAAAACGCCCCGACTCCAACTTCCAGGACGGAATTGCAGGCATTCTTAGGGCTCCTTAATTTCTACGCCCTATTTTTACCTCACAAGGCCACTGTAGCCGAGCCACTACATCACCTGTTGGACATCTCTTGTCCCTGGCGATGGGGGGCTGCTGAACAACACGCATTCCAAGCTGTGAAAGACCTGTTATCGTCTAATGCGGTGCTCGTCCAATACGATGCTGTTTTACCATTAACATTAGCCTTTCGGCGTCGGCGCTGTCCTCAGCCACGTTCTGCCGAACCAGACAGAGGCCCCAATTGCATATTATTCCCGCACACTGTCGGCCGCGGAGCGCCATTATAGTCAGATAGACCGGGAGGCTCTCGCGGCAGTGGCAGGAATAAAGCGGTTTCATGAATATCTCTATGGCCGCCCGTTCCGCCTGATCACTGACCACAAGCCGCTCCTCGGACTGTTGGCAGGGAACCGCCAAACTCCACAGGTTCTCTCCCAACGAATGTCCAGATGGACAGAATTTTTAGCGGCCTACACATATACCCTGCAATACCGCCCTGGCAAGCAAATTGGCCACACAGATGCCCTTAGCCGTTGTCCCTTGCCCCGACCAGTAGAGGACCCAGCCCCAGCTTTGTCCGTCCTCCTCATCAAGGACTGGACGTTGCCTATAGTCGCCTCGGACATCGCGCGACTATCGGCTACTGACACTACCCTGGCCTTGGTATCTGACTGGGTGAAAAGGGGATGGCCGGCCGGCCAAGCCTTGCCAGCATTGCAACCTTATTTTCATAGGCAGCATGAGCTGTCTCTCCAAAAGGGGTGTCTGCTATGGGGAAACAGGGTGGTAGTGCCCTTAGAACTGCGCAGGCCTGTCCTGACATACCTCCATGATGCGCACCCAGGGATCGTATGAATGAAAGTCCTGGGGCGCAGCTACATGTGGTGGCCAGGCCTAGATAAGGACATCGAGGAATGGGTGGCCCAGTGCCCGCAATGCCAGGAATCTAGAGCGGCACCTCCGGAGGCCCCAGTACATGCCTGGGAATCCCCTAGGACACCATGGGCGCGAATCCATTTAGATTTCGTGGGGCCATTCCAAGGGCAGACGTTTTTAGTAGTGGTAGATGCCTATTCTAGGTGGGTCGAACTGTTCCGGATGGCGTCCACTACATCAGAGGTATTGGAACGCTTGTTCACTACCCATGGCCTCCCTGATGTAGTGGTCACTGACAATGGCCCCCAGTTTTCCGCAGCACCCTTCCAGGTTTTCCTGGTGCATCAAGGCATCCGCCATGCTCCTACAGCCCCGTTCCACCTGGCCGCTAATGGAAGGGCTGAACGAGCCGTCAGGTCGGCCAAAGAGGCCCTGAGCTGTTTAGGCCCAGGAAATTGGGATAACAAAATATGCAGGTACCTGATGGCCCAGCACTCCACGCCATGCCCCGTGACCAACCAAAGCCCAGCCGAGCTATTAATGGGCCGCCGGCTCCGCACGGCTTTAGATCGATTGCACCCAAGTTACATGGCCGACCAGGCTCCAGCAGAACTCCCGGCGACTAAGAGTTTCCAGGAGGGAGAATTAATATTCGCCCGTAACTATGGGAGCGGCCCTAAATGGCTGCCAGGGCACGTCACTGATCTAACGGGACCATGCTCTTTTAGGGTACAGCTCAGTGACATCCGAGTCTGGCGATGGTATGTGAACCAGCTGCGTCGGCGGCGCCCGGGTCCGGTTACGTCACAACCGCTCCCACAAAATACATCTGCGGCCACCACACAACCACAGCGCCTTCCAGACCAGCCAAGTTCCCCCAGAGTCAATGAAAGGGGAGAATATTGATCTCCAAGCCCCGCTGCCAACACACAATCTCCCTCCTCCGAAGCGTTCTCGTCGCCAGGCTTACCTCGAGAACCAGGCCTCCAGCGACGATTCGAGACTCGCGCACTTCCATCCGCGCAGGCGCAGGAAGAGCAGGAGGAACCCACGAAGCGTCCTTCCCCCTCGACAGATCCATCGCAACTGAGGCGTTCGGGGCGTGTCCGGCAACGCCCCCTTTATTTACAAGACTACGCTTGTGCGATCCAAGAGGGGAGGGGTGCTATGTCTCTGAGGCAAATTGCCTTAGAGACAAGCCGGTGGCAGAATACCTTCAGCTGATTGGCTAAGACGCGGTTAGAAGCCGCGGGAAATCTTAGCCAGTCTATTGGATACAAGTTGACAGCTATTAGTATAAATAGCTGTCAGGCTCCGTTTGAGCCAGTGGCTGTTCTCAGTTGAGATCTGTTGTGTTCTTAAATAAAGCAGTGTTGTTTCAACTCGCCTCAGTTATTTACCCACTGGAGAAAATACACAAAACTGGCGACGAAGGTGGGATCTAACTGAGGTCGGCTGGGACAATACGAGGCGAGCTGAATATTCACAACGAGCAACTCAGCTGTCCTTATCAGGATGGCGGCTGCACTACCTCTGTTTACTCCATTCGACGGCATTGCCGAATCCTGGGATGCCTACATGGAGAGGTTCGAGTGCGTATTGAAAGCCAATGCCCTGTCCCAGCTGCCGGACGATCGGAAAATCGGTTATTTTCTCAGCTCGTGCGGCCGTGAGATGTTCGGGATGGCCCGCGCGCTTACGTCGCCCCTACCGGCTCACGAGGTGCCATGGGATGAGCTGATGAGGCTGCTCAAGAATCATTACGCTCCGGCCCCATCCTGCATCGCCCTAAGACACGCGTTCCGCCACCGCTATCAGAAGCCAGGCAAGTCTATAAATGAATTTGTTGCTTCCCTTCGCACGGCTGCCCTGAACTGTAAATTCCAAGATCTAAATGGGCAGCTAGTGGATCAAATTGTATGCGGCGTCAGCGATTTGAGCCTGCAGAAACGTTTGCTGGCTCGCACAGAGCTATCTCTGCAAGTCGCTGTTGATGAGGCTAGAGCGGCCGAATTATCAGACCGTTCATCCATGGAAATCCAGCGAGCTCATCATTCAAATGGGGGGGGCGTGCAGAGGGCAAACGGTGCATCAGGACGAGGAATTTGTGGAGGCTAGTGAGTCAGGCGTAGAGGAAGAGGCCGTGAGCCGCCTAGCATCATTCCAAAAGAAGAAATGGCCGGTTCCCGCCATTTCGCCTCAGGACGCAAGACGCAATCAAGGCGCTTGTTTGGGCTGTGGCGGCAACCACAACCGACTAGATTGCAGGTTCAAAACGGCAATCTGCCGTCGTTGTGGGAAAAAGGGCCACCTCTCCCATGTCTGCAGAGCCGTCCTTCCACCATCTGACGGCCCGCCAAACCAGCCGCCTGCCAGAACAGCACCACGGAGAGCGTTCCGGCGCCGGGAGGACTGCTATGAAGTTTGCAGCGAAAAACAATTTCCCTCAGAACTGGTCAGCCACGCTTCCTCGTCTGCTAGGAACAACAAAATGTTCCTGACGGTGAGCATTGAGGGAAAACCATGTCCTATGGAGCTGGACACCGGCTTGACAAAATCACTAATGTCCTGGACTTCACTGAGGGGAAATTTACCTCAGCTTTCCCAGAGCCGCCTCAAGCCGAGCCGCGTTTCCTTGAGAGACTATCAGGGGCGTACCATCCCCCTATTGGGCTGCCACTCGGTATCAGTCTCATTTAGAAATTTCTCTGGACACCTACCACTCATTGTGGTGAGAGATGACCGCCCCTCCCTCCTGGGGCTGGACTGGTTCTTCGCCTTGGGTCTGGAAGTCTCCAGCATCCACCACACCACCCTCGGGGCGTTCGACGACCTCTACAGAGAATTTGATGACGTTTTCGGGCCCGGACTGGGTAAATATACGGGGAAACCTATTTCGTTTAATTTGGACCCCCAAATTGCCCCAATCCGCCTTAAACCAAGAAGGGTGCCGTTTGTGCTTAAAGCTAGAGTAGACACCGAGCTTGATAAGTTGATAGCGCAGGGGGTTCTGGTAGCCGTGGAGCATTCAAAGTGGGAAACCCCCATTGTGGTCCCTTTGAAGCAGGACGGATCCATAAGGATCTGTGCTGACTACAAAGCGACCATTAATCGGGCTTTGCAGCACAATCCCTACCTAGTGCCTGTGGTACAGCACTTGCTCCACTCCCTGGGCAGAGGCAGGCTGTTTGCCAAGCTGGACTTGGCTCAAGCCTACCAGCAACTGCCCGTGGACGAGGCCACAGCTCTGGCACAAACACTAGTCACGCACAGAGGTGCGTTCAAATGTACACACCTCCAATTCGGCGTTTCAGTCGCCCCGGGCCTTTTCCAATGCCTTATGGAGCGATTGCTCCAGGGGCTGGAGGGCGTGGTACCTTACTTTGATGACGTTTTAATTGCTGCTTCGGATCAAAGGGACCTCCTCATCAAAGTAAGGGCCGTCCTCTCCAAATTCAGGCAGACTAGCCTTAAACTCAAACCCGGCAAATGCAAGATAGGGGTTCCCTCCGTAGAATTTCTGGGGTTCCTCATTGACGCCCACGGGATTAGGCCTACCGCGTCTAAAGTGGAGGCCATCCAACTCGCCCCACCACCGACTTCAAAGCCTGAATTGCAGGCATTCTTGGGGCTCCTCAATTTCTACTCTCTATTCCTGCCCCACAAGGCTACTGTGGCCGAGCCGCTACATCGCCTTTTAGATATCTCTTGTCCTTGGCGCTGGGGGGCTGCGGAGCAGCATGCCTTCCAAGCGGTCAAGGATCTCTTATCCTCCAACGCGGTGCTCGTTCAATACGACACCGCCTTGCCATTGACTTTGACTTGCGATGCTTCGCCTTTCGGCGTCGGCGCAGTGCTCAGCCACATCCTCCCAAACCAAACAGAGGCCCCAATCGCGTATTATTCCCGCACACTCTCGGCCGCAGAGCGCAACTATGGCCAGATTGATCGGGAGGCCCTAGCAGCAGTGGCGGGAATAAAGCGGTTCCATGAGTACCTTTATGGCCGCCAGTTCAACCTGGTCACTGACCACAAGCCGCTCCTCGGATTGTTGGCAGGAAACCGCCAAACTCCTCTGGTTCTATCCCAACGCATGTCTAGATGGACAGAATTTTTGGCAGCCTATTCGTACAATCTACAATACCGCCCTGGCAAACAAATCAGACACGCTGACGCGCTTAGCCGATGCCCTTTGCCACACCCTGTAGTGGACCCAGCCCCAGCCTCGTCTGTCCTCCTCATCGAGGACTGGCCTGTGCCCATAGTCGCTGCGGACATCGCGCGACTATCGGCTAAAGACTCCACTCTGGCCTTAGTCGGGGACTGGGTGAAAAGGGGATGGCCAGACGGCCACTCCTCGCCAGGGCTGCAGCCTTATTTTAATAGACAACATGAGCTGTCACTTCACAAAGGCTGCCTGTTATGGGGAAATAGAGTGGTAGTGCCCCTGGAACTCCGGAAACCCATCCTGACATGCCTCCACGAAGCGCACCCAGGGATCGTTCGAATGAAAGCCCTGGGGCGCAGCTACGTGTGGTGGCCAGGCCTAGATAAGGACATCGAAGATTGGGTGGCTCACTGCCCGCAATGCCAGGAGTCGAGGGGGCACCGCCAGAAGCCCCAGTGCATGCCTGGGAGTCCCCTAGGACTCCATGGGCGAGAATCCATTTGGATTTTGCGGGGCCATTCCAGGGTCAAACATTCATGGTAGTGGTAGATGCCTATTCGAGATGGGTCGACCTATTCCTAATGGCGTCCACTACATCAGAGGCCACAATAAGGGTGTTAGAACGATTATTCGCTACCCATGGCCTTCCTGATGTAGTGGTCACCGACAATGGCTCCCAGTTCTCCGCGGCACCCTTCCAGATGTTTTTGGCACGTCAAGGCATCCACCATGCTCCTACGGCCCCGTTACACCCGGCCGCTAACGGAAGGGCGGAACGGGCCGTCAGGTCAGCTAAGGAGGCTCTGAGCCAGTTAGGCCCAGGAAATTGGCATAACAAAATTTGTCGCTATCTAATGGCCCAGCATTCCACACCATGCCCTGTGGACAACCAGAGCCCGGCCGAGCTATTAATGGGCCGCCGGCTCCGAATGACTCTAGACCGTTTGCACCCACGATTCATGGCCGACCAGGCACCGACGGAACTCCCGGCGACTAGGAGTTTCCGGGAGGGAGACCTAATATTCGCTCGTAATTATGGGAGCGGCCCAACATGGCTACCAGGGCACGTCGCTGATATAACGGGTCCTTGCTCTTTTAGGGTACAGCTCAGCGACGGCCAAACATGGCGCAGGCATGTGAACCAGCTGCGTCGGCGGCGGGCGAATCCGGTTCTGCCACCACCTCTCCCTCATCTACCAGCTACTCCTACGCCTCAACCACATCACCACGCAAACCAACCCAGTCTTCCCAGGGTTGACAACGAAGTCGGTCACCGATCTGCAGACCCTGCAACCCAAGCGCGATCTCCCTCCTCCGAAGCGTTCTTGTCGCCAGACTTACCTAGAGAACCAGGCCTCCAGCGACGGTTCGAGACTCGCGCATTTCCGTCTGCGCAGGCGCCAGTGGAGCAGGAGGATCCAGCGAAGCATCCTCCCCCTTCGGCACATACATCGCAACTGAGGCGTTCGGGGCGTGTCCAGCAATGCCCCCTATACTTACGAGACTACGCTTGCACGATCTGAGAGGGGAGGGGTGCTATGTCTCTGAGGCGATTAGCATTAGAGACAAGCCGGCAGAATTACTGATAGCTGATTGGCTAAGACGCGGCTAGAAGCCGCGGGAAATCTTAGCCAGTCTATTGGATACAAGTTGACAGCTATTAGTATAAATAGCTGTCAGGCTCCG
>JANHFT010005212.1:19275-47205 GCA_032467955.1 Pseudoxenodon macrops | reverse complement strand
TATTCTTGAATGTTCAGTTGACTGATTTTCATTTTTAATGAATAAAGTAAATAATAATTATTATTATTTTGTCAAGTGTGTATTAAAAACATATACAAATATAAACAAGATTATGAATACATGAGATGGATTCAGATAAAAGGGAACAATAGGACAGGGATGGTAAGCATGCTTGTGCACTTAGGCACACCCCTTATATATTATAATGGCATCCAAGTAACAGAAAGGAATTTTCCTGCACATTTTACTTATATTACTTATATGAAATAGAAATTAATAGATAAGAGTGAGACTTGCTTCCAAGTCAGGAGAGCCAAATGGAGAATATAGGGCATATAGAGATCGGTTACACACTTTATAAATATATATGAATAAATGGTTTGAAAGTTCCTTCTGAGTTCTATCATTAATATCTCAGGGAAGAACAAAATGTTTCTAGACAAGGCAGAAATTTTCTTTCAGTTTCTAATGGTTCCTTCAGTATCTAACATGCATATAAATGTATGTGTGGGTAGTCCAAAGCATATTGGTTTTCTCTTGGAGACAAATTCCCAACAAAACAAAGCAAAAATGAAGCACACGAAAGCTTAGTTGCACAAGATTTCTTGAAAATTTCACTTGGAAATTTACACTTATTTTGTTGTTTGACAAAAATATTTATTGGTTTTTATTATTGATTGAATCATCTTCCTTTCTTTACTATTGCTTTACTTTTATTGCTATTTATATCATTTGCAGATACTGTTTATTGTTATATCTATCACCTGCTTCTTAATGCATCCCAGTCTATAGGGAGACCACAAGTCAACAATACCTGAAGCACATTTAAAATTATTGATTTTTAATGGATAAATTAAGCATGTGCTTCCCTCTATTTGAAAATTGATGAGGTTTAAATATGCTTAGATTTATCTGGATTGAGGCCAAAGTTTGGAGCATCGGACGAACACTTTTCAATATCTTTTTAATGATGATTAATTTCTTTGATATTCATTTTAGTAGCAATAATCATGATGAATTCATTTAGCACAAATGCAGACAGAGCATTTCAGTTCGTCTAGCATTTCAGGGGAACTCATTTTAAATGAATAATTGGAGAATAATGAATAATAGAATGGAAAGAAGTTAACAAGTTAGCTATAAATTGTACAGTAAAATAGTATAGTCTAGAGCACTTCAGTATAATGGAAAATAAATGAATGGTAGATCCATCCAGATGCAAATATAGTATGAATCTATAGAACTATTATGCAGTCAAATATAATATTCTTTTAATTACAACTTCCCCTTCTGTTTTGATACTTCCATTGAGTGCCAGTTTGCATAATAGACCTATAAATAGTTTTCCCCCTTGTGATTAATAGCCACAGAATTGGATCTCAAGCAAAGGTTAGAGAGCCATCTCTTGGAGAACCAGGACTAGTTGTAGTGATCACACAAAACAAGTTATATTTAACCTCATGAAAAGAAAGAAAGAAACTAAATTTGTCTGTATCATGCTCCATGTTTTAATTTTAAAAATTATTCCATCACAAATTTGAGAATGAAAACGTAAATATTTAGAAATTAGTTAACAGTTTTTTTATTTTAAAAAGAAAATGTGATACATGTCTGTGGTAGACCCCAAATCATTATTAGTAAGCAAACTATAACTTCTTTTGAATATGTACATTTTCAATAGAAGCCATAAAACAAGCTCAAGATCTGCATATGTCAGCTACCATCTGAGTTATACATTGAAAGGCCAGAAAAATGGTTAAGAAAATGAGTTATTGGCATTGGCATGTTAAAAGCAGAGTCTCATGCCAAATGAATTATATAAAGAGCAATAAAAGAGATGTTGGAAGGTACCACCCTCAAGAATGATCATGAAGGTCATTTTCAAAATCACCTATGCTTCTCGGCATTGCTTGGGTTACTTCCAGGAAACCTTTACAGCTCTAAAAGTAATGAACCAATGTGGATATGCTATAAACTAAAATGACAGTAAGAAGCTATGTGCTAAATATGTACTAACAATAGAATCTATGTTTCCTGTGAAAACACATGCCTGACTTCAGAGGTCAGGCATAAAAACCTTCAAAAGGACCAAAATCCAGCACCAATCCCTTTGACTTATAGTACCATCAGTTCAGAGGTGGGTTCCTACCAGTTCTATCTGGTTCTATAGTACTGGTAATAACTCCGTGGTGATGTCATGGAGCCGTTTCCATCGGTGGGCACCGCCATCTTGAATTTTGCTTCTGCTCATGATCAAAAGCAAGTTTTTTATTGCTGTGCACGTGCGCTTCATGCACGCACACGCAGCGCGACCCTGAGCAAACCAGCAGCAAACATATTCACAATCCACCCTTGCATCAGTTGTCCTATGTTGTTATTTCAAGCCTTATTTTTCAAATTGATTTGCCACCCATCATATATTCAGGCAAGTCTTAGTGGCTTTTCATATATATTGTCAGTCATCAAGCCACAAATATACAAATCAGGCTATCATTTTAAATAGGATGACTATTAATAAGAGATACTTCTATAGGTCCTGGCAGTAGTCTATTTATAAAATAATACCAGTATTTCAGAAATAGACTATATACAGTAACAGATCACACATATGGTGAAGATATGGATAAAAAAAGATTGAATGAATGAATGGTAGCCATAGCATGGACTATTCTATTTTCATGAATATTGTCATAATTTTGAACATGATCATCTGATCAGGATAAAATAATCAGCAAAGCAATTGAAAACAGTGGTGATGCTAAGCATAGAACAGTAGCAGCAGTCTATTTTCAGAATTCTATACATTAAATTACAACAAAATGTATAGTAGGCTCAAAAACATACTGTAAATAAAAAAATGTATAAGTACAAATACCCTGTTTCCTGAAAATAAGGCAAAGCGTTTATTTCAGGGGGTCAAAAGAAAATAAGACCCTGTCTTATTTTCAGGAAAAGATGGTAGTTATAATGGTACAGAAATTCAAATATACTTATAAGCTGTAACATCTTTGCAACATGTAATCCATGAAAAGCAATATTCTACTGCTAGTGGAGGTTTAGTAGAACAATGCCTTCCTTTCATTTTGATGTATAACCCTAATAGCTTAGAGCCACTAACTTAATTTTGTTTCCTTATTCATAATTGATCACACACTGATTTTGGAAATTCATTTTTTGAATGTTAGATGATATATTATAGGACACCTGAAAAATTCAGATTATACTGTTACAATATCTTTAGAGATATGGAACAATTCAACTTTTCTGTTTCCATTCCGTTGCTGCATATACTTCTAACAGGTAAACAAGTGGGGGAATGCATATGAATAAGCTTGGAAAACTTCATGGCTTGAACAGATATATATTTTATTCCAGCCCAAGACTATAGATGTAAAAAGGCAACATTTCAAACAAAACAACATAATAAAATACAAAAAAAGAAATGGTACGTTATGCTATAAAATGCTGCAGCAGAATTGTCCTTAAACTTATGCTTTAACCTTTATATTCCCAATATACAGTTTGTTTTCTAATAAGCATGGTTCCAGAAAAATGAAAAGCACACTATATTAAGTGGATACTGTATTTGAATCAGAAAAAAGGGCATAAAATATGTTCAACTTACTAGGCAATTTCTTAAAATAGATGCTATTAGTAGATGTCAGGAATCCTTATAAAAGGAACATTGCAATAAAACATGTGCCATTGATTTGATAGACTTGAAAAGACAAGTACATTGCCATTCTGAATGTGGAACACTTGAAAAATCTGCTTGGGTAATTGCAGAAAGTAGAACATGTAGTAAGGTTGGAGAAAACACATAATGGTAACTTGTAAAGGTGACTGAAAAAACAAGAAATTTTGGCACTGATTTTCATAAAATTAACAACAAGCAAAACATGAGCCCATTTTGATGGCACAGTTTCAAAATGGTCTCCCAAATACTCAGTTATAGAAGTACATTCTTTCAATGATTTGAAATGGAGATGATGAGCAGCCATATTCCTTTGATTTTGTTTCCAGACACCTTATGCATCTGGAATGATGTTGATCAAGTGGCAGGGGACCGGTAGGGAGAGTAAGCTTGCTAGGCAATATAACAGTTTAGCCAATAAATGCATATACTTTGTTCAAACTGGGCTTCTAGGGAAATAAGATGGTTTTAGTACACATTTGGAGCAAAACAAGGAATCACAAAATTTACCCTCATAAATTTAGATTCAAGGTTTATAGGCAAAGGTTTTTATCTAATATAGAAGCTATTGGTATTCCTCTGGAAGATTTAAAGCATAAATTGGACTTCTATTAGATCAAAAAAATTAAACTGGAAGATGATAACCTCAAGCCATTTACTATGGAGAGAAGGACGAGTGCAGGAAAGAAGGACTAGTAAATAATTTGAGAATTGGTTAGATGCAAAGGATAGAAATTTGGGTTTTCAAATGTCTTGATTACAGATTTTAAATAAAGGCTAAATAAAAAGAACTCGATATGCAACTCTGATTCACTATTTATCCATAAGATTATTGGTTTCATTCATTGAGTGTATAGGCAAAATCCTTTGAATATAATCGGTCTGCCCTAGAATGAATGAATGAATGAATGAATGAATGAATGAATGAATGAATGAATGAATGAAAAAACTGATAAGAGTATGCTCTTTTGGAATCACCAAAGAAAAGCTGCCGGCAGTAAAAAGTCTGTTAGTGCTTTAAACCCTCAAATCAATATTAATTCAAGTAGCTCAGAGGAAATGTAGTTTCTTCCTGCTGATTTATCTTCTTGTGTCTTTCCTTTTGTTTTAATTTTTTATATTAATAACTAGTAGCTGGGCTGGAGGATTCAACTGTGAGAAAAGATACAACAAAATTTATAACTGCTTCTGAAACAAAGGGAAATTCAAAATGTAATTTCAAGGTGGTTATTATTATTTAAGATTTAATCTTCAATTCAATTCACAGTCTGGGCTTGATAAAAACATAACAGTTCCAGTCCTAACCCAGGACCTAAAGAGAAGGTAATGTCTGAGTATATAGGCAGTTCCGAGTAAGATTTTTTTTTTTTTGCAAGGTATTCAGGTCTAATATTATTAGTATTATGATGTATAACATTAGCCAAGAGACTATAATGCTGATGCAGAGTAGTAATTTGGCTACCAGTTTATTAGCTCTGTTGTGGTTCATGCTTGTGTGCTTCCCAAGGTGCACCAAAGGACGGTGAACTATCTTTGCCCCAGAAAGAAAGATGAGGGGCTCTTCCTGCATCATCATCTAAGGCCCTTCCTTCCACCAGAGCTGCCTTGCAAAAGGGTATCGTAACCAGGACAATTCAGAACTGGCAATAATCTGACCACCTATGCAAAGGATCAGCTCATCTCCCCACCAAAGTGGTACCTATTTATCTACTCGCATAAATTATGCTTTTGAATTGCTAGGAAGGCAGACGCTGAGTCAAGTGACAGGACCTCACCCTGCCACACAGTACCAGGGTTTGAACCCTTGGAGCAGAGAGCATCTCCAGTATCATTAAGCCCTGAACCACTGTACCTCTTTCCAGGATAATTGAATAGATACAATATGCTAGCAAGGATCGTCTTCTTCTTCTTTTTTAACTGCAGTCTACCCTAAGGAGGATTGTCCATTTGACTTGGCAACCTGAATAACATTTGGCTGACTATTCCTCTCTGGCATCAAGTTTCTATCTCTGGTCCATCTATACATATTCCTTAAATGGAATGGGGACAGTTAGGAATTGAGAATTCACTCCTTATGACACATCATTCCACTCCTTTTGACAGGCATGAGTAACACAACTATAGAACTAAATTTAGATTTTGTTCAAAATCAATCTTCTGTCAGGAACAATCTGTCCCTCATCCATCCCCATTGCATCCAGGCTTAAGTGGTTGTTTTATATTCAGAAGTCACTTTGTGCATCTCTCTTTAGTTAAACTGTTATATTAGCAGTTACTAGACAAATGTTATCTTTAATATATACAGTGGCCTGGGAATTCCTTTTTTTTTTTTCAAGTCACACAATTTCTAAGAAACGATTTTTGTTTCTTTTTGGTAAGCTACAAACTTAGTTCAGTGAGCAAAAATACTGTTCAAAAGTTTAAAAGTTAGTTTAGCATTGCAAAGGTTTCACACACTTAAATACCTAAATGCAGTCTATATCAAAACTTTAAAAAGCAATTGCTTAACTGGTCTTCCTGAACTATGTATGTATAAGAAGCAAGTGAGGTATGCATTGAAGAACTGCGGTGAACTGAACTTCAATTTAAAATATATATATGCCTTTTATAATTCCATTTCTACATAGGAGTTCATCACCCATTACAATGCTGATTCAAGTGGAGAAGTTATCCTGCCATTATTGCATATTTCATTAATAAACAGAACTGAATGTGTGGGACATTTACCTGAAATGAACCAGAAATAAATAGATACTCATGAACTGCTGCCACCAGCAACACCAGAAATGTAGCTTTTCCAAACGATTCCTTTTCATTGCTCAGCTATTATACAAACTGCTGGTGTGAAATTTTCTGAAGCATGGACTACTCATGTCATACCTCAGGGGTGTATAACATTTCCCAGGCTGTGAGCTTTACTTGGTTTTTAAGGGGACAAAAACAAACAAAAGAAGGATATAGTCCAAGAAGTGATGGGTAAGTCAAAAACTTAAGTAGGTTTATTTTCATTTCTGTTTATTTAAAATTAACCAGGACTATTCATTTAATAATACTCTCCTCCTTTCTTATAATCTATAATTTGCCACAACGTTTGAAGGTCACATCTTCATGTCTTAGGAGCCACATTTGATCCTACTCTCAGTCTGGACTTTTCTGTGATAGAGATCGTGTTTTCCTGAAAGTATGACCCACCCTAGCTTGACTTTTACACCTGCGCCCACCTAAGCCCTACTACAAGACAGGGTTGTCCATTGTCTCCTTTACTATTTATTTTGACATTGGAAATGCTAAATAGAAATATTCGGCAAAACACAGAAATAAAAAGGATGGAGATAAAAAAAAGTAAAATACAAATTACAGGCATTTACAGATGACCTGGTATTTATCATAGAGGAACTGCAAGAAACTGGACCCAAATTGATGAAGAAAATAGATGAGTATGAGGAAGTTGCAGGATTAAAATAAACAAAGAGAAATCTAAAATTCTAGTCAAAAACTTCACCGATAAACAGGAAAAAGATTGAATGGATCTTTTTAAAGCCGGCAGCTCCGCGACCAGCTACTTTGCTTTTTTCCTCTTTTTGGGATGCTTGCGGGAGGCTTTTTGGCAAATGGGAGGCAAATGGGGAAGGGAGATTTTCCTGCCTGTCATTTATTCCTCAAGCTCAGCACAGACTGAGGGAAGAATGGAAGGCAGGAAAATCCCCCCTCCCCATTTTCCACCCATTCGCCAAAAAGCTTCCATTCCAAACCTTCAGCGTTTGGAATAGAAACAAAAAAACAAGTCAAATTATGTTTCACCCAAATATTTATCTGCAAAATCGTTCTCTAAAATACAGGAAATTCGTGATATCAGCAGCAGCAGTGAACATTTGATAGCATCTGACATCTGACATCTTAAGCATTTGACTGTCTTGACAGCTGACATACAGTGGCCAACATTTTTTTCCATTTCCAACAAATGATTTTCAATAGCAATGTTGTAATATGAATAGAAACAAAATTGCCACAAACTTGCACCTGAATTTTTGAAATCTCATGCTAATTTAATTTTTTTTAAATAAAACTTCAAAAGCAAATTTTAATTTATGTTTCCTAAAAATAAGTGCAATTGTTCACATGCATTAATTTGTCACGTTGCGAACTTTCCTGAAGTGTCTCTCTTTCTTAGACCAGCAAATTCGTATACAACCCAGCTTTTTGACTGACTTTAACCTGCAACATATTTATGATGACACTTTTCATAACAAAAGCTTGAACAGAGTCACAGAGCACTTTGTCTTAAGCTGACAAAAAGATAACTAATGTGACTCATTTCAATAGAAGCTTAAAACGTCTATTTCAGAAGGGTATCTAGAGATTAATGGTATTTTTGTGCAATTGTAATTCTCCTGCACAGAAAAGGAAAAAAATGCTATAAGATCCACACGGTTTTAATGTTACCATGGCAATGAGATGCTTGGTATTTTATTGAATGCTATGTCTAAAGTTTATTCCCAAATCAAGTAACCAATATGCAGTGAGCATTAGCTATTTCTCTCCTGAAACCAATAGATTGCTTGGTAGACATGATGCTTAATTAGCCTTCATCACCTCCAAATCCATATTATGCGATTTTAATGCTCTTTCTTTCATTCTCTCTCACACACATACATATATACAAATTTCAGGGTATGCATTTGGAACTTTCTTTGTGCTTATATTGAAAAAGGGCTGAAACACACCCTGCTTTATTCGTCTCTGAAACATGCAGCAGAGAAATTACCTCACCTTTTGAAAAATAAAAAAAATCTAAAACAGAAGGAGAAATATCCACTGGCTACAGACAGTCTATTAAATGATTTAATGAAGTATTTCCAGAGCCTACCTTTTCCATTAAAAAAATATCACATTTACAAATGGATATGTTGATTTTTGTTCTTCTTCCTGATTCTGGGTTGGGAAGCAGTGCTGCTAAAATGATAGTAAAATTAAAGAACCTAGTGTAGAATGAAAAGAAGAAAATACTACTAACCTACATTTTTTGTGGAGAAAAACAACTATACAGAATATTATAACAATTATTTGGTGGGGGCCTCTATTTCACTTAGCTCTTGAACTAAACAGGCAATCTGTATGCCACTGAACTCACCAGTTTCTAGGTCTAATCTCATATTCCATCTGTTTTTACCTGAAGTAGTAAAAGCAGACAATAAATTAGTTCTAATCTTTTCTTAGGACCAGGATTTTCTGGGAGTGTCATTATCAAATATATTGAAAAACAATGTTGAGTTAGAAAGACATCCTTAAAATGCAATGTTATTGTTATGGTTGACCTTTACACCATCACATAGTATTGCAGTAGTCCTTGTTTAATAACCAAAAGAGTGACTAGCAACTCAGGTGTTCAGTGACGTGGTCAGTAAATGAAACACCATTGTCCTTATGACCTTCAGCTTTCCTTTGCTTTACAGATCTGCAAAAGTTATAAATGCAAGGATTCATCCTAAAGTTACTTTTTTATCAGTTTCATAACTGTGAACGGTCACTAAATAAGGCAATTACTCAACAAGGTTTCCTGTTAATGTTTCTTGTTACTGAGTAATGTTTTATGATCACATCGATATAAATTTGTAAAGTTGGCCCCAAAATGGAGACCTTATTGAAATGAGCTCAACCTTCTCAGCCTGAACAGTTTAGAACTTCACAACTTGGAATTCATTTTCTGTGGTGGCTAGGAAGTTTGGGAATTACTGCCTCATGAATTCTGAAGACGTTGGAGGACTGATATATTTTATTAAAGATATGCATGAAATCAAAAATTCCCATATTTTATCAGCTGTTGGACAACTTGGTTAGGGCATTATAACCCTAAACAGGATATTAGGGTCCTAAGCATTATAGCAATACCAATAGCACTTAGACTTCTATATCGCTTCACAATGCTTTATAGTCCTCTCTAAGCAGTTTACAGAGTCAGCATATTGCCCCCAACAATCTGGGTTCTCATTTTACCGAGCTCAGAAGGATGGAAGGCTGAGTCAACCTTGAGCCATTCAAAGTAGAACTCCTGGAGTGAGCAGCGAGTTAGCCTGCAGTACTACATTCTAACCACTGAGTCACCATGACTCTTATACATTATAATGGCCTTGGATTAAACATACAGAACTACAAGTACCAACATTTTTATTGTTATGAAGGCTGCCATCTTCCCCAAGGCAATGGGACAACACTTTCTTTCTCACACATCAAGTCATATATTATTAGACATATAGGGAATTCTACTCTAGTACATTCCACCAAGGCTGAAATATCTTTAGCACACTGAAGTAACAAATTTAAAATTGTATGGCATCCTTAGATGGTGTCAGAGACAGAAAAAGAAGCCCATGATTATTTAAAGTTCTTTGATCTGATTTCCTTTTTTCTAGGTTAGAGATAAAGAAATATGAACTTGAACAGCAAGCCCAGTATCTTGTCATAGATAAACAATTCATGTAAACAAGCTTATGCAGACTGAAAAACATGTCTCTAGACCGTGAAACTGTGAAAAGCATATCACTCAAAGTGGTGTATCTAAACCATGCTTCCTTGATGAAAAATGTACTACCTTAGCAAGCCTTTTGCTTCAATCAGTAATCATTTGTGGGCAGTCTTTTTTTTTAAATCTATAGCATAGTAACTCTTCAAAACTCCATACATAAGGAGTCTGCAAAAGATGCACAGAACTTGAGGCTATGAGATGGAAAAACCTGGGCTATGCCAGCCTTCTCTGACATCTCTATTTATCGATCTGATTGTCTTAGAATAGGCTAAGACTGGTGCAGCCTCAGGGCAGAAAGCATGCCAGGCTTCCAGATCAAAGGGTTTTGCTTTCTCCTCACATAGGTGCCAAAGCCATGGCTTACTTCCAAGAGAAAGTGCCTGCGGCAATGTCAGCTAATTACAGGTTGTGTTCTGCTGTTTCCAAACAGGGTGAAAGTGACAGAAGTTTAACTGTGAATAATTATACACTTGAATAAGTATGTGATTAGCCCTATTTGTTGTGGTTGGAACTAGAGTGACAGGACAAGAATGGAGTGATTGCATTATTTACAGCTTAATTGTAGACAAGTAATTACTTTTGTAAGCTGGTGTGGTTAGGTCATAGAATGCACACATAAGAATGGAATATGAGTTTAACAAGAACTTCAGAGTTGCTTCTCTAAAATATTGACTGAAAATATGTGTTTTCGCTATCCATTTATATTTGATTATAGAGATTTTTTTTTCAAATTAAATGTCTGATAGTATTTATTATCCTGTTCTCTCTAAAATCATGGATATATTGAAATATTTCTGAAGCAAAAGCTCCTAAAGTAATATATCACAAATGCCATCTAGTGGTTTCTGTTTCTTAGAGAATTATCATGTATACTGAATGAATGAATGAATGAATGAATGAATGAATGAATGAGTCCCATTGCAGAGTCCAAGGAGTCCTTGACATTGATTAACCCATTTTAATGTCTACATGTGTGGGGTGGAAAGAGTTGAATTAGCTATCTAAAAAGTAGGTTCTACAAGGAGTCATCTGCATACTGCTAGCCAAAACCCTAAAACAGGAAGTAGACTAATTCATCATGTGGTACTCTGAGGAAGAACTTTTAACTAATAATTTAGGAAACCTGAAGCTAATATTTTACATTCTATAATATGAACAAAAACCATAAGTAGTCATCTCTAAGCTTTGAATTTGAATCAAGATAGAATAAATACTGTAGGAAATTATAAGTGAACAAGCATTACAAATTTTAGAGAAATGAGTCCTGGGCTTTGAGCTATATGTCTTTAATTTTTGTTTTTAATAAACTTGAGCAACGAATGTTCTTAAGAAATTTCAAGCAGATAGGTTGAAAGAAAGCTGAGCCAAAAGAAGAAATGGTAATAGAAATAATAATGTCCTTCATGAAGAGACTAATGATGAGTCCAAATTGAAGACAATGCACTGAGCTAACAGAATAATTATTTCCACTATTGTTATCCTTCCCAAAAAGTTGGAATTGCAAAAAGATGAAATTCTGATCACAAGATTCACTTTTATGGATAAACCTGTCAATCACAGTCACAATCTCTAATACTCAACTTCCTCTTTCTATCATCTTCTATTGATTGTAGAACTCTGAAAAGTATCCATAAATAATAAATGGAAAGCACCCTCTGAATTCGAAGCAAGTGGAACATCTAAAGTATCCTTACAAAAATAAGCTCAATTATTATCTGGTTATTCACTTGTTATGAAATAGATGTTTTGTAGAAATTTAATTACAAACCACAAGATGAAGTATCTAATACAGAAGTAAATCTCTATTTATTTGTAACCAGATCTGATCAACATAAAGATAATAAAACATTTTAAAGAAATACTTATTAAACATATGATCCCTGGTCCCTACTCTTGAATAAAATATGTAGATCTATCAATATTTATCCATACCAGTCTATTGTAGAAAATTTAAAAATTGGATGATAACAGCTGTTTTACTTAAAGATTCAGAACAGAATCTGAGGGCAAGTTAAAATTGACATTTTGCTTCATTTTACCAGGTTCCAGGCAGCTAAACTTTCTTGAATTCTCCAAGTCCTGATCTTTAATTGATACAGCTGGTATAAGAGGAAATATAATCAGCCAAGATTGCTCTGGGATTTGGCCAAATCTTAATCAGGCTTTGATTATCAAATTTAAACACAAATTAAAGATACCAATATTATACTAAGTTATTATCACCTGTAGCAAAAGAAGACAAACTTTCACTATTAAAAAAAAATAGAATCCTTAATTAGAGTGTGAAAGATACCCCAGAGATATAATCTGAGAAGAATTACAAAAATCACCTGAAAGCTTTCTTAGGTCATTCTTATCTAATAGGATTGAAATAAGACATGAAAATAGAAATTAATTTGATAAGAAGTATTTAGATTTTTAAGAGTATTTTGGGTGGAGCGCCTTTTAATAAAACTGAAATTAGTTTCTTGTAATTGACCAAATTATATATACGTCCAGTCTAAGACAACCGTTTTTACAGTACTATGGAGCTCCAGCTCTTTACAGAATCATTTTGATGAAAATTGCTTCAAGACCACAATTTGCAAAACTTCCCATCCATGCTAATTTCAAGTAATTCTTGTCTGAATTAAAATGCTTGCTTTAGGTGGTTTGGTCAGCTCACAGAACAAACTTTTAGAACACAATGGAATGTTTTGCTTCAGGCATGAAATAAAACATGGCTGTTTTTGATGGGATAGAAAAAGAAAAGCTACCAAGGACACCAGTACTGATAGAAGACAGGAGAGGGATGGGAGATCCTGACGAAATTGCTGGGGCAAACATCTCTCTCTCCCTCTCTTTCTCTTTCTCTGTCTCTCTCTGTCTCTCTCTCTCTCTCTCTCTTAAAATGATTCCAATTCTATGACATTTTCCCAATCCCCCCAATTAAGATTAGAGTCTATAATCTTGAAGTTTAAGAAAGTCATTGAAATATGTCCTTCTGAAGCTTTTTTGAATCCATAACAACATATTTTGGGATTAGTTAATATAGATTTATGTAGTGGTGTAGTGGTACTATGACTGTTTATATTGATTAGTATATTGTATTGCTGTTATTGTATATTTCATTGATTTGCATGTACTGCAATTGGCTATAAACACATGCATACACAGAGACATTTTTTATTATACTAATTGTGTATATCCAAGTTTTATTAGAAGGACAATCATTTTATTGCTATGGTTGTTAATCACAACTAGCAGTCAGAAATCCTTGCGAATCAACTCCAAATCATTCTGAAATGAACTATCTATCTCCTTGTATATCACCCAACTTCCCATGATTCTGGAAGGCTTAAAATAACTAAAACCAAAATCATACAATTATAGTTAATAATAATTTATTAAAGTTAAATGGCACCCAGCTCTCAAAAGTTGGCAAGAATGACATGGTGGGCAAGAATGAAGTAAAGGGGTTAATTATCCCTTGCCAAAAGCATGGACAAGAGATCTTCAAAACCCTTCTAAACAGTAGTAGGATGGTGAAGCATAAAAATATCAGGGGAAACCTCATTCAACAGGGAAGGTGCCCTGTAACTGTTTACCAACAGAAATCTATCAATAGATGTAGTTCTACATTGTCCAGTGATGGATTTAGACCAGTGCTGTCAAGCTCCCGGTCCGCGGGTTAGATGCTTCACGTGCTGGCCACGCCCATGCCTGGTTTAGTAAAAGGGGAAAAAGTCCCAATGTGTCATGTGATGCTGCTGTGATGATGTGAGTTTAACACCCCTGATTTAGACAAACATCTTTCATGTGATGGCTGTTATATTTTACAAGAAATGGTCCCCTTGAAATTCTTATGCAGAATGCTGTGAATGCTATTTTCCTCTTCTAATTTTCCTGCTTTTAATTTAAAAAGCCCTCAGTCATTCAATCAAGTATTAGATGTGTGAATGCTCTGATTCATCAAAATCAGCATAAATGTGGCCAGGCAAATGGACTGGAAAATCACACAGGCCACCAATATGTGCTGCAAATCATTATGTAAATAATTAGATATCAAAAGAAAACAAAATTGAAAAAAACATTTATGGCTAAAGAATAGCAAGAAATGAACAGCCATTGTCAATGATTTCTTATATTGCAGAGTGAACCTCAATGTTAACTTTCATCAGAGGTGGGTTCTGAATCTTCTTACTGCCAGTTCGCTCAGGGTCGCACCTTGAGTGCGTGCACAAAGTGCGCAAGCTAGCACACATGTGACCGTCAAAAACTAGCTTCTGTGCATGCGCAGAAGGAAAAATTAGCTTCTGCACATGCGCAGAAGCAAAATCTAAGATGGCAGCACCCACGGAGCCACCAACAGAACTGCTTCCATGATGTCACCGTGGAATTACTACCTACTCTATAGAACCAGATAGAATCGGTAGGAACCCACCTCTGACTTTCATCCTAAGGAAAAATGTACTTGCTGTATTATCTAATTTGACTGCTGAATTACTTTTTTTCTAGATTTGTATGATAAAACATTAGTCAGACAGACTAGGTCTTGCATAATATGGTGGAAAAATACAAAATATTAAAAATAAAGATTAAGCAACTTTTGGTCATTGTTCAACTAAGTCTTTCATTCACATAAGTGTGTTACACCAACAGCACTGCAGGCATCTGGAATTAAGTCACTGTCACTCAGCAGTAATTGTGATATTGTGTCTGTTTGTGCACTCCCTCCATCCTAAGTTTGAAAGCTACCATTCCAATGTTTGGAAGGTTTCTGGCAAGATGGCCAGCCTGGGAAAATCAGCATTTTCACTTCCTGCAATTCCCAGACAGAATATATAGCAGCTCAATGATAAAGCATCTGCTTTGCATGTACTAATCCATATATAATTTCAGTCATATCTGTGAAGGTCAGAAGTAGACCTTTGCATGAAATCTTGGAAGGCAGATGCCATCACTGCTGATCATAATTATCAAGGCAACACTACTTTTTGATCATAGAAGAAAACTTCCAATATTTCTTCATCCCAAATGTCACAGAGAAATAACAGGTGAAGCAGACATTTATTGCTGAGCATGGAGATAATTGTAATTATATAAATATACTACATTTTCCACTTTGATTTTACAATGAAAATATAAAATATAACTCTAATAAATCAGTTTAATGGAAACAGATTGTGTTTCTTAAAAGACACTAACAAAGTTTATAGTATCATCTGGACACAATGATTAAGACTTTAAAAAAAGTCTACCTAATATCATAGCTCTAGATTCTGTGGATTTCCTTGAATAACAGATTTACAATTTTATCTGATTTATAATAAAGCTCATATGAGCTTCCGCTAGACAGTGTCAGTAAGAATATTATTTGCTAAGATCTGGAAATGGCATTGAACCCAGGTTGAAATAAATAAGACATGAACATCAACATCAGACCTATTTTGCTTGATAAAACTTAATGTATGAAAATATTTCCTTTAATTGCTAAAAGAGCAGTGATTATGCAATGGTTAGAATGCAGTACCCCAGGCTAATTTTGCTACTGCTGGCTACCAGCAATTCGGGAGCTGTTAGGCTATTTCAGCTCACTGCCAAGAGTTCAATCCTCACTGACTCAAGATTGAGTCAGCCTTCCATCATTCCGAGGTTGGTAAAATGGGAATATGGAGGCAATATACTGACAGATTTTGGGAGGCAATATGCTGACTTTGTAAACTGCTTAGAGATGGCCGTAAAACACTGTGAAGCAGTATATAAGTCTACTATTGCTAATGCTCTTGCTACATTTGCTACCAAAACATATTATTGAAAAACTATTGAGTGGACAGTGACAAAAGTGTTGGATTTAGAGTTAGAAGACCTTGCTAAACATATGGGCCAATTTTGGGGAAAGACATCTTCTTGTAGACCAAGATTCTTATGTGATAGCAGCAGGGAAGTTCCCTATCATCCATGCATGTTTTCTTAGAGAAGAGGCAATTTATAAAATCACTGAGCTCCTTCTGCCTTTAACATTTTTTATTAATTGATTGATCAATCGATTCCTTCCTTCCTTCCTTCCTTCCTTCCTCAGGTTAACATGACCATCTATCTCTTGAATAAGTGACTTTGAGCAGTATATAATTAAAAAAACATATCAAAATATTCTTCATTAAGAATATTTTTTCCTCTTAGAATTAGTATCACTTTGCTCAAAATCTTTTGTAAAGCATATATCTGACATCAGCTAAGGAAGAAACAAAGTTTTAAGAGTTAGTAATGACTAATATGCTTTAAAAGGACCTAAGCAAAAGATAAAAACAATGAAACAAAATACATGATTTTTAAATGATTTGCAAATTATTCTCAGGAATATGTGTGTGTGGTGCTTGTGTGTGAATGTTTGTGTGTTTGTGTAACATTATATAATGCGATACAAACTTTAGATAATTTATATAGTATTTTACACTGCTAGTTTATTAAACTGAAGATCTTTGGTTTTCTACTGAAACTGAAGGAAAGAACCAAAAGAAGTACAATGTAAAGTCCAGTATGAGACTTCAACTGGACATTTTTCAATGGATTCTATTTTCTGACCAGCAGTTCTAAATTTGCCTCATGGGAGAAATATTTTGTTGGCAAACTGCATTACAGCTTTAACTGTAAATAATATAAAAAGCATTTTTCTCCTGGCCAATTTGATGTAGTATCTTTTCAAACTAATATGCCTTTTTCATTTAATAGACCTTGGGAATAATCAGAATAAAAACCTAAGTCTTCCTATAACTATTTACAACTACTTAACTGCTACCTATGCCTTTTAAAATATTAACGAGTCTACTTATCAGCCATAAAATAAAAAACACATATGTTGCTGGAATTGCTTTATCTTTTAGTAGGATGCTTATTCTCATTTAAGATATGCCTTTGTTTGAGAGGAAGTACAATCAAATCCAAGGATTTGCATCAGATCCAGAGATTGTGCTATGTTAGAAACTTTGTACTATGTAGAATTCTACTTGGACACAGAAGAAATGAAAGTGGAGTGACAATAAGATGTGTATGAAAGCTTTAAAGCCAGCTTCCTTATTTTCTTACTTCTTTCTCTTCCCCTATCCTACCTCTGCTGATATCCCTCTTTCCATTCAGGGCCACCTTTTCTCTTCTTATTTATTTTTAGAAGCTAAACTTGGGCACAATGCAAAGTGAACTTACAATCATATCTGCCATCTCTATTTCCACTAGTGCCGCCATAGTTTGCCCAATGTCCCCTTTGAAAGAGAAAACAAAAGAAATTAATAATAATAATTAATAATAAAAAGTACAATATACACTGTTCCATGTGCATAACAACCAATTCAGAAGAGAAACATCAGAATATCAAATACAAACAATAATTCAATCCGCAATAAAATCACATAAGCATAGTAAAATAATTATACCCAACAAATTCAAATCAATGAAACATGTATTCCCACACCAGTGGTGAAATCCATTTTTTTTACTGCCAGTTTAGTGGGCATGGCTTTGTGGGCATGATATGGCTTTGTGGGCATCGCTTGGTGGGCATGGTAGGGGAAGGATATTGCAAAATCTCCATTCCCACCCACTCTGGGGCCAGCCAGAGGTAATATATGCCGGTTCTCTGAACTACTCAAAATTTCCACTACTGGTTTTCTAGAACCTGTCAGAACCTGCTGGATTTTACCCTGTTCCATACCCTAAAGTTTCAATAAAATATTAAATTAAAATCCATAAAACAATAAAAATCAAGTCAGCCTGTTGCAGCCAAAGCCACATTCAGGATCTTCCACTAAAGTATAGACTAAAATAAATATATTTGGGCCCTTCTTAAATATGTAAATACTGGCTGTTGTCTAAACAGAAGGGCTATTCAGAACTTTGGGTAGAAGTGCAAAATGAAGTTTCAGAGTAATGAAGACTATTTTCATTGTACCTCTCTGCAATTTCTTAAAGCATCTTTCTCAGGATGATGCAGTTCCCAAAGTGAAAAATCTCATTGGCTTGAAGAGTTTTTGCCTTCAGTTTAGAAGTACTGTACAGCCCCACTAAGAAATATCAGGGAACTGTTTCCATAGTTTTTTTGGCCCAGGTCTTAGAAACTGAGTGGTGGGAAGAAGACTCAGCCAGAACTGACCCAGTCACCAAAGAAGAGTATCTCTGGAAACAAAACAAGAAAGGTAAGATGGAAGTTTCCCTACAGACCAAAAATCAAAAAATTATTTTGGACCTTGCTCTTATATGGAACTAGTAAATGGCATTGAACTGTGAACGAACTGGACCTAAGGACAATGCAGGATCAAACCACCCTCATCCCCATTTTTCCTTTCCTGAATCACTTGTGGTTTCTTTACTTTCTTAGTAGGAGTGGACTTTTTGCTGACTTTTAAACAACTGTATGTACCCATTCCTGCAATTTTGTAAACATCCTGTAATTAATTGACTTCATACAGTAAATATGCTGTGATTAATTGCTTTGATACAGGTTTACTGTCCATTCACTAGGCATAAAAAGGCAGTATGACCTGATTCTCTGCCCTGGTTTTTCCACTGTTTCTGCCCATCAAAGCTGAACAAGAAAACGTATTTCCTTGGTAACTGTACAGGAATAATTCTAAAACTTTTGCTGGATATAAACACACTGGTGTCCATAGTTTATTCTTTGCCAGGATTCAGCACCTGGCAGCCACAACCATGAAAAGCCTTTAGAGGGATTTAGAGCCTTTAGAGCTGAAGAAGCTTCTTGGATGACAAGTGAAACGTCCTCAAAGAAAAAACAAGAAAATCCTGTTGCCTCTTGAAAAAGCATCTTTGGGACTTTAGAGGGGTGAGAACAGTGGGAAGGTCCAGGATAGTGCAAACAATGCAGTTCTAGACTGAGACCATGAGTGAAAGGACTGAAGAAAAAAGAGTTACCTGTAAACTCTTACTGCAGTTCAAACACAAAACCTTCATGGTCTGCACCAGAAACATCACTCTCTCTATTGTCAGGAAGTGGCAGATAAAATTAGAGGCTGTTGCTGTTAGAAATGTTTGCAAAAGCAGCCTATTATCCACAGGAACCTTTATGTACATGACAACCAAGACAGGAAACTATGAACAATTTTGAGCTTAGATGAGGGGATCAGAAAGAAGGCAAATGGATGGTAGGAATCTCAGTTTTGTCACATTGAATCTGAAGATGATACATACTCTTCTGTCTCATAATATTATTAGACAGCTTGAGATGGATTTCCCAAGCTATCATTAAGCATGGGATTGATACATATCCGTATAATCAGTGTACTGCATATATTTTTCTAAAAACCCAGGTAAGAAATAAGTTAACCTGTGGAAAGAATAAAAAGACAGAATAACAAAGATGCTAGGTCTGATTCCTGTGGAATATCTATTTGAGGGGGAATAGCCATTATGAAAAGTCACCAACCGAATTAAAAACAACAACAACCAAGGCCTCAAAGTGAAAGTAAACCACAAGAGGGCTACAGAACTAATGCCGAGGGATCTCAATAAGGAGTGGAATTTTTGATTATACAAATTATTGCATTTCGCAGAAGAAGCACCAGCTCATATAGCAATACTTTGCCTAGGCGACTCAGATATCAGTCAACAAGACAGTGCCATCTCAGTGTGATGGCTTGCCAGAGAACCATAATTAAAAGGGGTCACTGAAATAAAAATAACCAAGATGAACTGCCAGTGAGAACAGGGAATATTTCACCAGGACTTCTAAGAAGAAGAAAAGGAAAAGAAGAAAAGGAAAGAACACAATGATGAAGGAAACTTTTCAATAATGGATGAAAGGAAGTTTGTGTAAGGGTAGATTGATGGGATGAGAATCTTTGACTCTAATCCTAGAGAAAACTATTTTGTAAACAAGAGACAGGTGGTGGAAATTTTCTAGGTTGGGGAATAGACAGCTACAAGGCCATTTTCTTGAAAAGTTTGAAGGAGTGAGAGAGAGGGAAAAGATAATTTAACCAATTATTTCCCCCCCTCAAATGTGTCACAGAATTTGGAAAATTGCCAGTGGCAAGGGAGCAGTCTATCAGGTGGGTAAGTAAGAACAGTTTCAGGTAGAAAGGAAGTAAGCAAGAAAGAATAGACTGAAAGGAGGAGACAAATTGCAAGAGGAATGGAAAAAATGATCATTGCTCCTCTTTCTGGGTTATTGACTAGAATTATTTATTTCTATATGACTGAAAAATTAATATAGTGGTGGAAGAAAACAGATGGACAGTAGTCAAGCAGTTTTACTCATATTTTCCACAAAAATATTGTTCATGGCCTTGGCAATTAAAACAACATGAATAGCAACAACAAACAAAATCACTAGGCCCAAGAGGGACTGAAATGTATAGAAAAGTTGGTGTGCTAAGGAGAAGATAGTAGCCTAATTCAGATAGCCTAATTCAGAGAATCAAAGAATTAGTGGGATAGAATCATTAAAGAAAGAATGTCAGACGAGGGACAAAATAAAATGGGAATGACAAAAGTTAAAATATTTTTTAAGTATTTTAAATAATTAAATTTAATAGCTGGATTGGTCCTTAGCGAGTTGTCCTATGGTGAGTTCTCCCATGGTGAGTTGTCATCAGTAAGTTAGTGCAGCAAATTAGCCATGGTTAGCTGATCATGGCTAGTTGGCCATGTCAACTTGGCTATGGTGAGTTGTCCCATTCCATGTACAGTATGTCCAATACATCCTTAATAACACTGCAGAAGATATATGTTAATTTATAAACTAGACCATCACTAGGAATAATATAAGCCAGTGTTTCACAATCTTGGCAACTTGAAGATGTGTTGACTTCAACTCCCAGAATTCTGGGAGTTGAAATTCACACATCTTTAAGTTGCCAAGGTTGAGAAACACTGGCCTAGATATCGCAATTAGAAATAATATGAAAATGATAAGAGAAGGAAAAAAATTACACTTAGAAGTGGTCTAAAAGATTGTAATACTTCTTCTATAAAGTTTGTCTTTAATATTCTAATTCCTTTATTTGGGGACCACTGTCTTGGTTGTAAAGCCATAGAAATGTATCCAAACATAGCCAAGCTCATTTTAGACGGGTATATAATCTTCACAAAGTTATCTGAAGGTTTGCAGAATTAAGATGGTGTCAATTCAGCCTTGTAAATCTGTATAACCAGTTTGGAATGCAGGATGTGAATCTTCTCATTGTTTTCATTGTTCAAAAAAAGAAAAGAAATGACACGTTAGATTAGGAATGACAGAAAATAGGTTTTTGGAATTAACAGTGTGCTGTTCCTGGAATTTTCAATATCTTTTGTTTTTTCTTTAATCCTGAAATTCATATTCAATCCTTTTTGTCCACAGCCATTATTTCTACTTGTCATAATGTTTGCATTTAAAGAGACAATAAAGATTAAACAGAACAAAACAAAGACCAAAGACACAGAAGAAATTGGAATGGTTTTAATCACTGAGCAAAAACCAAGATGACTTTCTCCAAAAAACGACAAACATGTTAAAATGTTGGTACATTCCAACCTGTTAAGTGTCAATGGACACTATTTTTATCTATCTTACTTTGGGACGGATGAACATTTTGGGGCATATATGGAATTTGAAGCCCCAACACAGGAATGAGACTTAAATATTTATAGAAGCATTGCCAGGACTATGGGGGAAAAAAGGCATCCAGGACCACAGGAAGCTGTTTACCACCTAAGATGACCTTTGCCTGCTTATTGGTATGTTTGTTTTTCTCAGTAGATTGAACACTTTCATACAAAGCAATGGGCTACAGCAGAGGTGTCAAACACAAGGCCCACAGGTCGGATCTGGTGCTTAGATCTGGCCCGCATGGCTGCACTAGAAACAGTGAAGGACTGGCACATGGTGCCTCTGCCAGCAAATATGGAGCATGGGGAGGCCATGTGTGGCCTACCTGGGCTCCATTTGTGGCCCAGATAGCCTCCTGCAGCCTTCTCTCAGTAAAAATGGAGCCAGTGATGTCGAGGCGGCCATGCACCCACTAGCCACGCCCCCCCAGCCCCCTGAAGTCAAACACAGCTCTGGTGTGGCCCTCAATGAAATAGAGTTTGACACCCTGGGCTACAGCTTAATAACATTTGTAAAGTTGCTATTATCTAACATACCTACAGATCTGATATTATCACAGATCTCATGTCAGCTGATCTTATTTTATAGTGGACCAGGACTTTCTTGGAAATAAGGCTGCTGCTGCCATTTCAATTCACAGCATGGCAGGTTCCAATTTATTTATTAGTTTTAAAAATTAAAAGTCTTAACGAAAATTAGGTGGGACTGGAAGTCTAGAAAATCTGAGGTTGAAACTAGTGGTCATGGACACCAATGACTGGTTTATTCTGTTCTAATTATTTTTTCCCACTTTGAATTGCTTCACTTTTCCAGTTCAATCATCACAACACTTATACAACCAACTTGGCAAATCCCTTCTTTTTAAATATATAATCTCCTCTTGCAATCAGCTCAAGATCTCTGAAGCATGAACTGCAATACCACTCACCAAGGGACATAAGTAATGATATTATACAAATTTGTGCAGTGAAAATTTTACTGCATGGTTTTCCTTTTGTAGCCTCTCTATATCTGAAAAAGCAATACACATCTGACAGGCAAACATCAGCAAGGAAAAAAACCCCACTAAACAAGAAGCTTTGGCTTAGATGACTTCAGCTGGGTTTGTAATTAAATCATATGGGAATGAATTGGGAATGTGATTTATTTTAATTGGACCATAAATAAGAAAATAAATAAATAAAGCCATGTTATCTCTTGCAGTAGCAACAGACACAATCAAGAGTGATATCTGAGAAGCTTGGTTATTTCGAAGTTCTGAAGAGAGTCTTTGGTCTTTTCAGATGTTTCCCACCAAATAATCATAGGAAAAAGTGCTGACTGCACTACCAAGATGCATGTCCCAACCAATAGGTCTATCCATCTTTATTTAGATTACTTGTTAATGTGGCTTCTCCCCTTACATATGTATTCCCGTCTTCTATATCATAAAATGTTCCAATAAAAAATAATAGCAATAGCACTTAGACTTATATACTGCTTCAGAGTGCTTTTACAGCCCTCTCTAAGTGGATTACAGAGTCAGCATATCGCCCCCAACAATCTGGGTCCATATTTTACCCACCTCGGAAGGATGGAAGGCTGAGTCAACCTTGAGCCTGGTGAGATTTGAACTGCCGAACTGCAGCTAGAAGTCAGCCTGCAGTGCTGCACTCTAACCACTGCGCCACCTCACCTTAGTTTCATAAAAATGAAAGGTTATTTACAACCGTCAATTCCCTGCATTAATAAAATATGTAGTATAAATAGTGGAAGTAGCATAGAACTGCAAACTTCATGAAATCAAAGTTTTACTCTTTTATTGAGAGGTTCAGAGTAGGTTCTCTACATAAAATATTTTTTGTTAAAAGACCAACCCAGTGAGGAGAAAAAAAAATCTTGCCCTTTCAATTTCTCTGTCTCTGTCTGTCTCTGTCTCTTTGCATGTGTGTGTGTGTGTGTGTGTGTGTGTCTGTCTGTGTGTCTGTCTCTGCCTCTGTCTCTCTCCTCTCAATCTTGGATGATGATGATGGTGATGATGGTTATTTTACCATAGAGTTTTTGTAGTTGCTTTTTCATTATGAAGACAAATCTACATAAAATATATATTTCCTGTTTTAATAAATTGGGCCGGGGCATTCTTTTGTTGTACTTGAACAATCTTAAATTAATTTCCAGACAGATTTCCCCCTGCTCTAATCAACAACCAGACTAAATGTTGTATTATGATAACACTTCTAATCATTTTTTCCCTGTGACTTTGTACTTTTAAGCTCTCTATTAACTATGTAAAGAAGGGAGATTTTTTTCTAAATTCACTCCCTGTTCGGCCTTACTTTGAAAGACTTAACGTGATTTGCTATAAAAAGAGCCAGAATTTTAAAATATTTCCTTCATTTTTGCAAATTGTACAAACCATCTGTGAACAATATAAAAAATGTCTTTTATTTTTCACATATTTATCAGTTACTTTTTACATATACAGTATCAAGTAATTTAATACAGCTTCTCCAAAAGGATAATTTCTGTATGGGACAAACATATTTTTAGAAATCTGAATTTTTTCCCCTTAAAATTGTGCATGTTGTTTTCACCTAGTTACGGATTTCTAAATTACAGAGGTTACATTTTATGATTCACTATAACTCTGGCTTGAATTATGTAGTACCTGGATAAACTTGGTGAACGTTATTGACCTTTTTCGGATGAAAGTTATCCACTAGCAGCTTTTTTATGTGTATGATGTCATAATAGATACAAGCTAAGATAGGCTTTTAGTGTGTGAGAGATCCTTGAAACTTAAGTCAAGCTTATTTTTCAGTGGCTAGAAGGAAACAGCTGTTTTGTATATAAATTTAACAGCTGTCCCATTGTATTTCAGATTTCAAGCACATTATCTTTTATATCAGCATATCTTTTCTTCTGATAGTTTACTTTTTCCAAGTTCAGGATGACGGTAGTGCTTAATGAGTGTTATGAAGGTTGTGTTTAAATTAATTATGAAAAACGTTCTCTGCTTACTATCTTGACATAAAGGAGGAGTCCTCTGTGCTTCCTTTATTCTTTTTAAAACTTGGCATTCTTTTTCGTACATCTTTGTACAGTTCTATGAGGGGAAAAAAACAAGTCCACCATCCTGATGACTACACTTCTAAAGCCTTCTTGCAGCTATGAATAATGAATGCATCTTAGAGTCTTGGCTTAAGGGATTTTCAGATTTAAGGGAGTTTGGTTTTTCATCTTCCCCTAATTAAATAGAAAATGTATAACTAGCGTTATTGGTTTATTCTGTTCCTCCCCATATACAACTGCAGTCAGACACTGACCCCATTCACTTATTTCTCCGCAATAAACATCATTTGTTCTGGTAGTCCTCGTTCATCACAAAGTTAATGAAGGGTAATTATTAAAGATTTTTTCTTCAGTCATTGTAATTAACACTGCACCTCAAATTGGCTCTGTGCAGAGAAAGTGAGATATTTCTTATTCTGCATCTCCCCGGTGATGTAAACTGGCAGGAGAGATAACAGCATGCCTTAAACTTGTTACTGCTAAATACCAAAATCAGGATACAAATTAGACAGAGGTGCCATGAAAACCATTAAAGCTGTTGTCTCTAATACTACATTGCATTGTTTCTTGGATACACGTGGCTGGCTTCACTATGAGTGCATGAAGCCTTCAGCTGAGAAAGTATGCCCACACTTTGGAATATCAGACCGAAGAAAGGTTAAGATACTTGCAGAGTTGTCAAAGAGATTTGCTTGTTTTAAAGTAAGTTCATTAAGGTTTATGTTCAAAAAGGTTTTAATGAAGGAGAGAGAGCAATGCAAAGAGGACGAGGAAGAGAAAATAAACAGCATAAAATTGTCTAACTGAAAACTTTGTCAAAGTAGGAGTAGAAAGTAGAAAATAGGTACAACAGATTCACAATTGCTCCCCTGCCCTTTTTTTTTTCTTGGGCACATTCAGAGAGCAGAGGTACATCAGAATAAGAATCTGATTGTGAAATCCTAGACCTCTTTTCTGAGGGGAAAAGGGATCCTGGAACTGCCAAATATAAATGGTCCCTTCATCCCTACATACCACCAAGGGTATCATAAGAGTTCAGTCTAAATGCTATTTGGAGGTTATTCTGGACTTTTACTTATTTTCTTAAGAAAATAAAAAGCAAAAATGGTACAAAAGACCTAGCACCAAAAAAAAAAAAGATATCAAAAATAATATCAAAAACTCTTCCATTTTTTCTTTTTCTTTTTTTAAAGATTTTTATTCTATAAAATAAGACATACACACAATCGAATAAAAAATACAAACACAAACATATAAACACAATAAGGGGTTTACATTCCCCTCCTATCCCAAGTTTCTATCGGTTTCAATCTTACATTAATTGCATTTTACATATTTCCACTTATCTTCTTTAGTTTACTACATATTTACATTGGCTACAATTTCTCTCCGTGTCTTTTGTTTCTTTATATACAGCTGTTTACCTTTTAGATCTTTTATTTGCCTCTGAACCTCAAATAGATGTCTTAGGCATTTTTAGAAACTGCAAATATTGCAGGACATACAAATTTAGGAGACGAAGAGGAAATTAAGAGATAATCTTATGTGAATTAGCTGCTATGAAAATCATATTCCAGGAATGATATGCAGTAAATGGTATGGCTAGGATCCAATGTACCCCAAGTGTTTCTCTATTAATATAGTAGCAAATTAAAAAGTCAGTCTGGCGGCTGGTGACATTCACACATTTATCCAGCCAACAATATGGACGAAGCTTGTCATTATGTTCCTCAGGGATATTTTTTAACTTCCCAGCCTAGACGACAATTCTAGTATCTTCTGTTGTTTCCCTGCCCAAAAATTAGACAGATCCAACTTTTTAGGCTGTTTGAGAATGGCCAAAGTTAGTTTGGTGCTGCCATCTACTGGACACTTATATGTTGGAGCTCCCTCCTCTTTTCTACTTCCAGATGCCTGTCATTTTCCAGCATCTTAGAACCTTCTGGAATGCTCTTTCTGGAGACATCAAAGGGTTTCATTAGAAGAGAACCCCCTTCTCTGAGAGCCCAAAGCATCCCCTCTGCCTGCCTGTTCATTTTCTCTTATTCCTAGCACTTATAAATATCAATATTAATCATAGTTTAGTTACCCATGCGCTCATTTAAAAAAAAAAAGTTAATTAGAAAAAATGGTCAGTGAGATAAGGGGATTATTTATTTCTTGCATTTCATCCAGGGTTTTCAGAGCTTTCAGGCTGATCAAAACAGAAGGGAGAGAGAAAGCCACAATGAAGATAAACCATGTTTTTCTTTGTTTTTTGTAACCTGGTACTAAATCAGCCATGTTAGGATTTTAACACCCAGAATTCCTAGTGAGTTTATAAAGGCCAAATAACAGAGACAAAATTATGTGGAGAAAAAGCTGACCTTTATTGTCTAGGGCTAATAATTATGTATAATGACACCACAGTGACACCAATGTTAATAGCCCAGACTCTATACAGTGTTTTTCAACATAAAACCATTTATTTCCATACAAAATTTTTCATCAGTAGCCTAATGTACCATCACAAAAATAAACATAAAGAAATCTGGCTGTGAATCTCATGTACATGATTTGAAAGAGGAAAACAAAGCTATTATCCCAAGACACTTGTTACAGGTGACCATGCTAAACAAACTGTGGGTTGTTGTTTTTTTACATTCATATAGCATCATTTAACTTCTATTATAGGGAGTTAATATGCTGGAAAGCAAAGCACCAGTTTATAGCCTCATCTACATTTCTTGGAAGATAGAAAGGATGGATAGTTGGCCTTTCAGTTTTGTTGGAAATGTGCCATCTGCTCAGAAAAAGGGCAGTCGAAACCTTCTGGGGGGCGATGCTTGGTAATTTCTCTCAAAGCAGCTGCCCAGGCTGCCCAGGGAATTTTGGGAGTTGAAGTCAGGGGTGAAATCCTACCGGTTCCCACCGGTTCTATAGAGTAGGTTGCAAGCAGCTGGTGACATCATAGGACCGGTTGTCTCCAAATCTGTTAAACCTGTTCAATCTGTTGCTGGTGCCCTTTTGTGTGCTTTTGCATTGTGTGTGAGTCAGTACAGCTGCTTTTGCATGGTGTCTGAGTCAGTTGTGTTGTGTTGT
>JANHFT010005212.1:0-11558 GCA_032467955.1 Pseudoxenodon macrops | reverse complement strand
GGGTCCAAAGACCCCCGAAAACGCCTCGATCCAGAGGTTTCCTCCAGAGCGCCTGGATTTCACCTCTGTATCGCTGGAGTTGGCTCCGCCCCTCTCCTAATTGCTGCATCTTGAACTCTCTATCTCTGGACCATCCTATGAAATCTGACAGATTGAGAAAGTTAGGTTTATTTCCAATTTTTCATATCAAGTATATTTGACTAAGAAATCAAGTTCTTATTCTCTACCCCTACCTGCAGGATGTATTTGTTTATTGCATAAATTTATCATCATCTCTGTCCTTCACCCTCACATTGTCAATATATAATACAAGCAGAAAATGTTACTATTACATCTATTCTACTTCTGTTATTTTTGTACTGCTATTGTCATTCATTATTGCTTCAAATCAGTGGAGAAAACCTAAAGAAGGTAGTCATTTTTCAGTATCTGGTATCCCACCTCCAAGGCAATGGTGAATCAATGGTGAAATGCAAGCAAGGAGGAGGAGGAGGAGGAGGAGGAGGAGGAAGAAGAGAAGAAGAAGAAGATTGCCATTCACTATTAGATTCTATCTACAGTAAAATTCAAAATAATTGTTTCTTCACATTATAATTGCACCTATGTATGCAATGAGCAAAGACCTTTAAAAACGTATCTTGTTTTGTACAATCAAAATAACCATATGGTCGATTTCTATGACAAAAGAAAGATAAATAAAATTCAAATAAATCGGAATAAATATTATCAGAAGTCCAAAATGAAGTATAAAACAAAAACAACTGATTGTATTGTAGTATATATGATTGTCATTCTCCTCAGTTCAACCTCAAACTGCTAAAGGTTTTTAAAAATATAAATGAAATGAAACCATTGGAAAACTAATTTTATAATATCCCAAAACTGCTAGATCCATATTACCTTGCATACTATTCAGCAAATATATTCTGTCTATAAGTATCTATCAGTGTGAAGATTTGTCCTTTAATTTGTTTCATAAGTTATACATCCACTGCCTTTTCTAACTGCAGGGTATTGTTCTCAGTTATGAATCATTATGATTCATAAACCATGTTGTGGGGAGAATGGATAAAGAAATAGTATGTTTCTAACACACTACTAAGACATATTTGTATTTGCTGTTTAAGCTGCACCTTTCCTGTTCTGTGCTGGCTTGAGTCTAACTTGGCTTGCAAAACATTCAATCTGGTCTGCAGACTGTGGCCTCCCACCTTCTGTTGCAGGAAAGCAAATGCTAGTTTGATTCCTTCCTGTGGAAGATCCTGGATGGATGGATGGATAAATATGTGTATGTGTAAATATGTACACATATATTAAGCACACACATACACACAACGCAACTTAAAATGCTTTCAGTTGTTTGTGATGAAGTGACCTGCAGGCTACCAATTTACAAATGTTATTAACATCTGTTAGTGAGAAAAGGTGCTATGAAATTGCTTCTGATTGGGTATTTTTTTTTTTTGCCATAGATTAAGATCGTTCCACTACAGGTTCTTACTCCCCTGTTACTTTCTGCTATATTTTAGGGCTACTTTGACCATGAGTGCTGTAACATCCTAATGGCTATAATTCGTAACTCACAAATGCCAGTTTGCAGTTTCAAATTCTGATAGAAATATTAAAATAAAAGTACTGTAAAGGTCCTCTTGTACTGTAAAGAAGATTTTATAGAGAAGCTGGAACAGATTTTTAAAAAATCACTCCTGCTAGTTCTTCCTCATGACCAAAGTCAGCTAATCTTTCAGTTGAAGGTAGAAGATTATTTCCCCAAACTTATAGTAAGCAGGAAGCCCCCTTCCATTTAAATAAATGGTCAAAACTGCTTTCTTCATTTGGATATGGGAAAAATTATATACTGCATAACTCCACATAGTTTTGCTGATACAAGGGCCCTCACTGACTCTAAGGATGGACAACAGTATCACATTAAAAAAAATTACACTCCAACTTGTGCATTTTTTCCTGAAAAGATTCATTTGTCATTGCAATTAGCACTACAATATTGCAGATTTCCTAGTGCAATTTTCTACACTATTTTGATACAAATATGTGTTTTTATAAACATTGCCCAAGTATCTTCCTTGAGAAATTTAGAAAAAAATGTGAGTGATTCCTATGAAGTGGAATACCCTCTTTTGGTATTCTGTCCTTCTCCCATCAATCCAAACCTATTTAATCCAAACCAACTAATTGAAACCAAACAATGCCTTGCAAGGTGGGATATTTGATTCAATGGGAAATGGGGAAAAGAATTCTGTTCTTGTCAAAATAATGAGAGTGTCTAGTTTTGGCTGGATGCAATGTTATAAAATGAGCACTGACCTCAACTGAAGAAGTCCATGTGGATTTTACTCCACTAGTCATTGCCGACTTTAGGGGGGGGTGCTCATCTCCATTTCAAGGCCATTGAACTACCACTGTTTGAAGACATATCCATGGTCATGTGACCAGCATGATTTCATGGAGCACTGTTACCTACCTAGATACCTGAAAGTGATATCCATTTATCTACTTGTATTTGCATGTTTTTGAACTTCTAGGTTGGCAGAAGCTAGGACGAGGGTGGGAACTCACCCCATCATGTGCCACTCAGGTCTTGAACCCAGACTGCTGGCTTTCCAGCATCTTAATCACCGAGCTGACCTCATCTGAAGGCATGCTAGTCTAAAGTGGGGGAAAAACGACAGTGTGAACTCTTATTTACAAACCTATCCTTCAGCAAATTCTACTCTCGCTGGCATTTTCTGAACTCCGCTATTGTTCTCGGAATATATTTCTGTTTTATAGACTTTAACAAAGATACGAATTAAATGCTACATTTTCCCAGTAAACAGTTTAACTCAGGGGACCTATATTACATTCTTCCCACCCCCAACAAATATTTGCATAAGTCTTTTGCATTTTAAGAAAAGATTCCCCCCCCCAAAAAAACTAGAAACTATCAGAATATTCACATGATCTTTCAAAGGGGCTGTTAAAAAAAATATATCCCCAGAGACACGTAGCAGTGACCGGTTCACTGCATTTATAATGTTATCACTGCTTATAATGCTTTGAACAGTTGTCAGATGTACCCTACAGGTTTGCAAAATATCTGCTAAAAAGAGCTGTTTTGCACTCTTGTATCAGTTACTTAAATGCGTTTCTCACTGCATTAAGTGGCTAATTCTTAAAACATTGATTCAAACCCTTAAGGCTGAACTCTGAAGTGAGTCTTTCTACAGAAAAAAAAACCCTCCTTGTAGCCTCAGAAAGTTGGTGAAATTATGCCATTTTTGGAATGGAAAATTATCCTTTTTGTCAGCACTTGACACTGATGGATTTGCCAATTCTTTTTATACCAAACAAGACTGGAATTAAGAATTACAATAATTCACAATTACCATTGGGAAGAAATACCAGTGCTAAGAAATGGAGTGGAGATGGAAGTAGAGGAAAGTTGTAGCATTTGTTGTAACTTTTTAAGCTTAACTAAAACCACACCTAAGTATGGATGTTTGCAATGGGCTGTGTCCAGAGGTGGGTTCCTGCTGATTCGGACTGGTTCACTAGAACCAGTAGCAGGAATTTCCACCTGCTCGCCGAACTGGCAGCGATGGCTGGCTGAACACCCCCCCCCCAAACTGGCCAAAAATCAGTCCTCTGGCTGAAAATCGGCTGAAAAAAACCCTCTGTGCATGTACAATGCCTTCTGTGCATGTGCAGAGGGTTTTCACCCAGAAGTGATGAGTGTGCACACACGGCGCAACTCTGAACTGGTAGGGGAGGTAAGTAGAACCCAACCCTGGCTGTGTCCAAAAAAAATCAAGATGGCAGCCTTGACATGGAAGCTCCACACTATTTGACATTATGCTATATATACAAAACATGTAAAAATGGTGAGGGCCTTATTGTGTATTGACCCCTTGTGCAAATACCCCTGACACCTAGAATTGCACCTAGATTAAATGGAAATGGGTGAGCAAAAGGAAGGAAAGCAGGCATGATGATTTATGTCTGAAGTGTGACAGTCAATTTGGAATTGACCAATTCAAATCCACTTGTGAAGCGCATGCTCCCAATTATTGTATTTTTTTGTATACTGAAAACAAATTCCTTGTGTCTCCAATCACACTTGGCCAATAAAGAATTCTATTCTATTCTATTCTATTAAATGCAATTTAATGTATTAAGAGCGGCACTTTCAACTCTCGTTTGAACCGAGGTTTCCTTTTGTTAGTTTTATTTTGAAACTCTGTGAACAATGAGAAATTCTAGGCATAATCATCGCTGTACAAAAAAAAAAATGCCCCTATGTTTTCTAAAAGCCCAGCATCTGATTTATCTGCATTAATATAGAATATCTGTCCTCAGATGAGAAGTTATTAATGATCGCCCTGTCAAGTGAAATATAGTGGCAGGGCTAGGAAAATTGTCTTCAGGGGCTTCTGTCTGCAATAAATTTTACAAAAAGAAAAAAAAAGGAGTTTGTATGGGTTTAAATCTATACCCAGAAAAACAAAAAGGATGAGAAGAGTTGTTGTTGTTGGAAGGAAGAGGAGGAGAGGAGGACGAGGATAAGGAAGAAGCAGCTATAAACTTTAACTCCACATAGGCTTGGCTTATTATATATCTCAAAGCAATTTGAAAAGCTTCTGAAGTATATTCCTTTTCAGCCTGCAAGAGAACTTAAAGCAATAAAAGAAGGAAAGTAGTCTCTGAAGTTCATTTTCATATAGATTTATGGGAAAACTGCTTTGATGTCTTTTGCATTCCCTTGCCAGTTAAAGAAGGAACTTCTATTACATTTAACACCACTTCTCTCATTCCTTTTTTCTCTGCTTCTCTCGCTAGTTTTTAGCTCACCTCCCACCCTTTATGCTTCATACCTCATTTATCTTTTATGAGTACTAGGCATCTTTCCATAATAATGCTGTGAATAATAGAAGACTCTTGTATTCATTCAGAGTTTTTACTTTTCTTCACACAATCAACATATTGCATTATTGACTTCCTCATTCAAGGAGGTGTCACGAATTGCCCAGTGCTGTACAGAAGCACTACAGCATTCTATGGGGTATAAAGGTTGGATAAGATGAGGTTGACAACTTAACTTTAGGGATGTATTCTGTGCTATAACTACACTAGACAATTTTAGTGATTTCAGGACAATGTTTAATAGCTCTGCAAATCTACTTCCTTAACTTGCAAGGGAAGCTTGAGGTGGAGTTAAGAACATCTCAAATTAGGTTGCAAAGTAAGCTATTATGTTTTTTTCCCCTTTGGAGATGTATTGTGAGATTTGTAATGCTGAGGTTCCAGGAAAGGTAAGACAGGATAATGACGAATTTAAAAAGGGAGTGCATATTACACATATTATTAAGTATAGTTTAGCAGGATCATTTGAGATTGTTGCTACTGTACCAGCCTCCCTACTGTGTACATCCTCTCTACCTGAACTGTCTGACGCTGTCTCAGGGCTGGTAGCGAAGTTCCCTTTATGATTGTAGGTACTTCAATTTGCCATTCCTTGGGTTACTCAGGAGTTGTTTCCAAGGCCTATCCCAGGTCATTTATGACCCAGTTCAAAATAATGGCCACACACCGAACATGGTTTTCTTGTCAGAGCAGTTGCAATTTGATCGAAGGGGGAAGTTACCTCTGTCCCCTTATTTAAGGTAACCTTATTTAAGGTTACTGAGACAGTGGTGGGATTGAGCCAGTTTGCTTCAGAAGAACTGGTTCTTAACTTTCTGAGTAGTTTGGTGAACTGGTTGTTATAAAAAAGCATTAAGGTAGAGTTGTTAAATTATTTGAATCCCACCACTGCTGAGACCCTTACTTAAGGTTAGCCATAGAGCTTTGGGGGTGCACTTTCAGGTCTGCCCAGAGGATTTTGTTTTGCATCTGGTGGATAAAATCACTTGGATTCATTCTCAGTTGGAAGCCAAGCTTAGTGCAGGTCGTTTGGTAATGCCTGGGGAGTGGACTTATCCATTTGATCCTGTTGGACCTGAGGAAATAAACAGGGTCCTTGAGGCTGTAAGCATGGCCATCTGTGAATTAAACCCATGTCCTCCTGGCTTGTCAAGGCCACCCAGGAGATGACATGTGTGGATGGCTGCTGACAACCATTAACTCCGGGGTTGGCAACCTTAAACACTCAAAGAGCCACAAAGGTCCTAGCCAGAAGCCCCATTCAATTCTGGAGCCGACTGGAAGTCTGGTTCCCCCACTATAGAGTCTCCTCCTAGTGCAGCATCCTTTTTCCTCTACCAGTCCTAACTGAAAGCCCTATCAATTGTGGCACTGACCGGAAAACCTGCCCCTTGCCATAGAGTCTCCTCCTGACATGCCCTGCTTCTCCTCCCCAACCGGAAACTCCTCTCAAAATTGTGGTACTGACCAGCAACAGGGAGCCACAGCAGACAGATGAAAGAGCCACATGTGGCTCCAGAGCCACAGGTTGCTGATCCCTGGGTTAACTCATGCTTCAGGAAGGGAGTATGCCTGGTGTCATTTAAAAAGGTGCTGTTTCATTCTCTCCTTAAAACATCATTGCAGGACCCCACCATCGTTTGTCCAGTCTTCCATCTTCCCTTTTTAGGGTTAGGGTTAGGATTACAATTAGGCTTTTCTACCTTCTCATACTCTTTCTTCCTGCTATCACTAGGCACATCTACATATATCACCACTATTGAATCCTGGTCTTGATCTAATACTATGATGTCTAATTGATTGGCAGGAACTGCATATCTGTTTGGATCTGGAAATCTCACAGGTTGTTTGCCCATTCTCCATCACCATAGCTCAAATGCTGTACAGATGCTTTGGTATACAATGTCAGTTACCTGGTTGTGTTGTTCATCATATGCTACTTCTGCATCCATTTTACACCCTGCTGCTATGTGTTGGACTGTCTCTGAGGCCTCTCTGCACATTCTGCATCTCAGGTCCTATTTAGTGTGGTAAACCCCTGCTTCTATGGATCTATTGCTTGGAGCCTGTTCTTTTGCTACTACGATCAGTGCCTCAATACTATTTTTAGTGCACCCCTTTCCAGCCACTGTTGGGATTCTCCTATGTTTGCTACATCAGCTATCTGTTGCTGGTACTTCCCATGCAGGATTTTGTCTTGCCATGGCATTTCATCTGCTTGATCTTCCTTTCATGTCTGTTGCTGTCTCAGCACTCTTTCAGCAGCTCGTTTTTGAGGGCCATCTCCTGTGGTTTCTGATTTTAATCCAGGACAGCAGTTTTGACATTCACCAGACCCAATCTGTCCTCTTTCTGTCTGGTGTACAGTCTCTGGACTTGGAATAGAAATTTCCATTCATTGTGAGGAACTTTTGGGTCTTATGCCAGTAACTTCCATGTCCTTATTTGGCCACTCACTACACAGACAGAGTGTTGACTGATGACTAGCAGGGCATCAGTGTTCATTGTATTATGTTCTTCCCAAGAAACCAGTCCTACATTTTACATAGAAAACTATATGGATAGCTAAGATAAAATAATTGATTATAGAGTTTGATGGTCCCCTTAAGTCAGATGGCACTTACCTTGCTAATGAGTAAATCTAAGGATATTTTTGAAGCATAACCTAAGAAAACATTGCCAATCCAATGATTTCTTCATTGCTAACACAATTTTCAAACAACCCAAATAACATAGATTTGGACATCATCAGATGGAGCATACAAATAAAAGTGACAATTTTATTGATAAAAGAAGATAGAAGAGATCCATTATGATAAAAGTTATGTCCAGTAGCTGAATGTTGAACAAGTAATGAATGCATTGCTCATGTGCAAGTTTCAAGTTAACCTAAAATGGAGGTATATGTATAAATGTACATAAGTAATCATAATAAGAGGAATTCAGTGACAGTTCTTAAAGGAGGTAGCATCTTTGTACAATATTGTTAGATAAACAGAATCCACATGCTTGTTGTGCTCCGAAGAGCTTTGATATTATGGCTGCTAATGGATCTCTGTGAAAACTGGGGCAATAGTCAGAAGAAGCAAATCTGCTCAGTTTTAACCTGTGTAAATGAATTTAAGGCATTCTCTATCCTTGGGAGTGTGAAAACTCCCACAAGAAGGGTAGATCAATCTGATTTGATGATTGACAAAAAAATTGAAAGATATTGGGACCAGACCACATTTTTCTACCACATAGTTAATTAAGTATGGGCCAAAACAACAAAAATGGACAGTTATATTTGTCAAACATCTGGACAGAAAAGGCATCTGAACTGAATTGTGTTGTTAGATATACAGAAGCATCTAAATTTAGCAAATTACTTAAAATATGATTGAAATGTATTAGGTGCAAAATACAGGGGATGAGGGGTGTCCCTTGCCTTGTGTATCCATGAGGTGGCAAGAGAAAACAAATGCCCGACAATGTAATTATGCAAATCTTTGTGTCACATATCAGGATGCAAAAGCACAGTGAGTGTAGTATGGCCTCTATGCTTAAATATTTCTGAAATAAAATGAAATCTGTCTGCTTTTCTTTTCTTTTTGTTTTTTTTAAGAAATGCTGTGTCCCATATTACCATAAAACTTCCTAAATAGACTTCAGTTCTAAACTTCAACCTTTGAATGGATGACTGACTGCAAAGACAAAAGGTACTATGGGAATAAAGCAATGAAGGGAAAGAAATGATAGACAGCCAATTTATGGATGGCCAAAATATCAAGTCACTCTGGAGAGCACAAAGTAGAATATTACTTTATAAGATGAACATCAATAAATGAAAAAATAGACTGTGCATATAGTCTAGCTGCTCTATGCACAGTCATCTTGAGATACTGGTTATATATGAGACATATGAGAACTAGCATATGAAATTCTTGATTGTAGGGGTCACAAACATCACAACTAACTTGATGGAAGGATGAAAGGTGTCAGGAGTTATCTTGATGAGCACTATCATTCAAAATTGCTTAAATAAAAACATACAGTTCTAAGATTTGATTTTTTTTTGAGATTGGTACCCAATCTGGGGTTGGTCCTGGACTCACAGCTCCCACTTAGAAAGCTGGTGGTAACTGAACCTTGGAAAACTTTCTCACAGATCCATCTAATGTGGAAGTTATGTCCTTTTCTTCAGACAGTCACTAAAACCTAAGTCATATTAGAAATGGACCTCCCCAATAAACTCCACACATGGCTCTCCTAGAAGACAATTTGGTAGTTTTAACTGGTCCAAAATACAAGCAGCACAGGAAATGATGGGAATGCTATAATATGCCTTTGTGTCATTGATGCTTCATGAGCTGCACTGGTTGTCAGTTGGCTTCTCAGTTAAATTTATGGTATTGATAATCATTTATAAAGTTGCCCTGGGATAGGCCTTATTATTTAGGCAAGCCTCTATCTCTAATAGCTTTTGCCCACCCAGCAAATGCAGAACAGACCAACTCCAGATTCCCTCAACCATACAATATCATCTATCAGGACCTAGAACTGTGATGGCAAACCTCTGGCACACATGCCAGAAGTGGCATGCAGAGTCCTCTCTGTATGCACATGCACGAATGCATGCCAGCCAACTGATCTTCATGTGTGCCAGAGTCTCGGAAAGCTGAAGACCAGCTGGCCAGCATGCACATGCGTACCGGCCAGCTGGTCTTCAACTTTCTGGTGGTCTGGCACATGTGAAGATCAACTGACCGACATGCATGTGCACACCAGAAACCACAACAGGTGGCCAGTGTGCACATACACACAGGCCAGCTGGTTTTTGAGTTACTTGGACTTCGGTGCACACACGCATGTATTCCGGTTTTGGCACTCGGTGCCGAAAATGTTCGCCATCTCTGACCTACAAAGTGTGCCTTTTCTATTGCAATGCTACCTTCTGGAATAACATCCCACTGGAGACTTCCAAGGCTCCCACAGTTCTGAACATCTCTGAAAACCTGATTTTGCTCTCAGACTTGGAACTAGGGAGTTTATCAAGCTTCTGTTGGTTTTCTTTTGGCTTGTCCTTTTCTGGATGTCTGTGTTTTTTCAAAGTATAATTATGTTGTTCCTATTTTTAAAATGTAAGGCCCCTGGAGCTGCCTTAGAGATGTCAGGCAACCTCTAAATCTCATTAATCAATGAAGTGAAAATTAGGTAGGAAGGTGAAAATTCCCTACTGCAGTATCAATAATAAAAATACCATCAATCATTAATTAATGATTGCCTGCAATTGGGAGTACTCACCAACCCATGAAGGAGAACTGCAACCCTCCATTGTTAGGGTTTCAGCTCGTGCAGAAGGCTTTGCAGGAAACCCTAACTTTTTTTTGTTTCAAAAACCCTTGGTTTTTAAGTCACTTCAAAGGTGTTAATACTGAATCAGTAGTGTGATTCCTGAGTTCTACCAGCTCCAGGCAACTATACATTCACTGTGGGAAATGAGCATTAAACCTGTACCTGCTGGCTCTGTTCAACTTGTGTGCCCTCCTCAAGAAAGATTGTGCTGTCAGGATTGACAGAAAATGATGGGGAAGATAAAAAACTGTTGCAGGAAAGTAAGCAAATTTCTGAATTTTCAAAATATTTGTGAAACAAAATGAAAGTCTTTTATCCTACCAAGCAGATATTATCTCAAGTAAGATGAATGAGGGAATTAGGTGCAAAAATGCAGAAACATTAGTCTTTAGGAAAGATTGAACCCTTTTGACAAATTTTATCAGTCTGACCAATAAAGACCATTTTTGATGAAAATGGCCTTCCTGCGATGTTATGTCCTCCAGATGCATTGGAACTATAGTTCCTAAAATTTTGCTGGGGTTTTGAGAGCTGTACTTCCAACTCATTTCAAGATTATGAAGCATGGAAGACTGATGGAATAACCAACCAAACTGAACAAGTGCCGCTATACAAACGATGCATTTTGAATTGTTTAGTAAAAAGCCAGATTCAATCTGTGAAATGAAGATGATGGAAATGATGAAAAATTAACTGAAATGGAAGATGATGATAAATTGCAGTTTGAGGGGAAAGCAAAGTCTCTGCTACTGTTTGATATCAATCTGACTTAGTTCTGAGATTTATTTTACTTTGCAAAAAAAATGGAACTACTTTCTAAATTAAAAAGAAAAAAAGATGGACATGTTTGTTGGTAGAGTATGAGAAAAATCAAGAACTGATTTAGTGGTTTAGTCCCCAATGCTATGCAAAAAATTTCTTACAGGATAATGGACTTGGTAATGTTCCTACTGAGTCAGCCTACATACTAGCTTAACTCAGATTAACATTAATGGAAGCAATTTGACTTCTTCTGAGAGTCTCCTACACAAAATGTATCCATAACTCTGAAATTTTTGCTCTGATTTATCTTTATTGCTTATCCTATTATTTGACACATGCTTGAGATAACGGTGCAAAGATACAAATCACTATGTTTTTAGCTCCTTTTATTTCCAACTTCAATTGGAAATGAATGTTAATCTACCCAACAAGCAATGCAGTCCAATGGTTTTCCATTGTGGTGGAGTCTCTCTCTCTCTCTCTCTCTCTCTCTCTCTCTCTCTCTCTCTCTCTCTCTCTCTCTCTCGCTCTGTATAATTGTT
>JANHFT010005209.1:364255-376833 GCA_032467955.1 Pseudoxenodon macrops | reverse complement strand
TTGTGTGTCCAATTACATTTGGCCAATAAAGAATTCTATTCTATTCTATTCTATTCTATTCTATTCTATTCTATTCTGTTCTGTTCTATTCTATTCTATTGCTTAAAAAAAGAATAAACAAAACATTAAAGATTTCTTAATGTACAGTAAAATTAAAGCAATAATTGGAAGTAGTCACTCACCTAGGCTATTTTATGATATAACTTGTTTTTCCCAGGAGGCTTGCAAAAATTAGATGTACTAATCCAACTAGATTATACAAGAGATTTAGCCAGTCAGTAAAAACAATTATCCAGAGTCTGGATTCAACTTTATCAACTCCTGATTCCTACTGGAACACTGTTTTTGTAGCACACTGGAAAACCTGGAAAATGTTTCTTAAATGTTTGGTTTGGACTCTTTTCAGGACTGACAGCCATGTTATACAGTCCAAGACAAGCCTTGCAGACTTCTATTCTGCATCATTAATAACCATGTATGTTGGGGATTCTGAACATCTGGAGAGCATCAGCTTGGAAAGGCTGAACTATTTTATGATTCGGGTGTTGTGCCACTTCAGCCAGCTGTGAAATATTGCATAACCCTTGATTAACGAAAAAATGTGTTAACACAATGTGTGAATTCAACCATTATATGTCTTATATTACAATGATAAACTGGGCAGTATGATATACTGTCATAAAATTCAGAAAAATATGAAGAATCAAAGATACATACTAGAGTAACAGAACAACTTAGTGTAAAAAATAGCCTTGATTTAAATTTGATCATACACAAACTCTTCTAAGGTTTTTATCATAAAATGTCTGATAGACAAAACCGAGAAACATCTTATGTATGACTCATCTCCTAAAGAAATGGAAACATCTTGAGTTAGTGTAAACTTAGAGTAATATTATGTGCTACATGATTTATGTTTATATAAAATATAATCAACAGTAGTACCAAGGGCAAGTTGCATAAGCTTTAGATCTGGCTACAATATTATTTTCATGGTGTAAACATGTTTATAAATATTATGCATAATCATATGCAGAGCATGCCCTGATACTCTGGTGATTTGAGTAACATGAAATCTTTTCTACAAAGGTGAATGATTCGCATGTTCCAGTCAACCACTTGCACAACCCAATTCCAAATATGCCACAGCCTGGGGGGTTGGGGACCCTGACTTATAGTATAAAGCCACGATCTCATTATTTGCCTGAGTTTTAAAAAGATAATGTTTTTAAAAAAAACATGTAAATAAATTAAAAATATAAAACATATACAGCAAGTAAGAAGAAGCTGATAATAAAAGCAAAATCATATTCAGAAGAAAAAAAGAGAAAAAATATTGAAATTGTTTTCTAAACATCTGGAAGAACAAAAGATTAAATTGACATCAAATACTGCGATGTAGCTACTCATTTCACAGAGCTCTGTTAATTTTAGGTAATAATGATGGAAGTATGTAGATGTCTATGAGTATACATTTCCCCATATCTACTTTATGTATACTTGGCCTCTATTCTTTTACCTTCTCTCTGCTGTTATTGTTTAATATACTGATTATTGTGATCTGTTTAATATCATAATTTGCTTTAGAAATGTCCAATCAGAAGTAACTAAAAGGCTATGAAATAAACTCCTGAAATAAAATGATTTGCAAAAAAACAACAATCCCACACTGTATTACAATCTATTGAAAAACATATTGTTCAAAAGAAATACTAAAGATACATTTACTTTTATAAATCATAAACTTACATTTATTCTAACTTGTTTGGCTGTTTAGAATAATATACTAAAAGCAGTTGCAAGCCAGAAATTTTATTTTATTAGGAAGCAAATGTTCAAGCATGTTTGACATTATACGTCTGATTAATGCTCTACTCTTTTAAATGTGGAATGAAGACAAGCGCCAGTTTACTACATTCAGAGTAAAACATTATTTCATTGCGATTACACTCAATTCACTTAATCAAGATTCAACTATTTCCTCTTCGCCAATGTTTACCTGCTAGCTGCTTAGTGATATCATATGGCATAAAAATACTCTTTCTTCGATAGTAACTTGCATCTCTTAATTTCCTTTTCTTCTTAAAAAATGGAATCAGCAAAAATAGTTTAAAACTTTCTCTTCATAGGGTACTCCCAATTATAAAAATAATTACACTTGTAGCTGCACAGTAAAACAAAATACAAAATAATGTAACGGTTCAAATGCCATTAGGTAAAGGTAAAGGTTCCCCTCGGACATGTGTTAGTCATTCCCAACTCTAGGGAGAGATGCTCATCTCCATTTCAAAGCCGAAGAGCCAGCGCTGTCTGAAGACGTCATGTGGCTGGCATGACTAAATGCCAAAGGCGCATAGAACGCTATTAGCTTCCCACCGAAGTGGTCCCTATTTTTCTACTTGCATTGTTATGTGCTTTCGAACTGCTAGAGTGGCAAAAGCTGGGACAAGTAACGGGAGTTCACTGTTACACGGTGCTAGGGACTGAACTGCCGACCTTTCTGATTGACAAGCTCAGCGTCTTAGCCACTGAGCCACCACGTCCCTATTTCAAATGCCATTATTTGATCCTAAATTCCTTAAAGCATAAAGCCATGCACAGGCAATATACAAATTAGTCACTTCTTTATTATTAGCACCCTCTCTAGCATTTCTAGTACTTAAATAAAAAGAATCCTGCAGAGGTAAATTTTGAGTATACAAGAGAATAAAGGAATATGTAACAAAATTGAAGTAATTAAAATGTGCCCAATAGGTGCATTAGTTAAAGAGGCATCAGCACAAAGACTACAATCCTCTACCACAAATCTTAAATTTTATTCTACATTCTCTGCTGTTAAGATCTAATATCCAAATAATGTTCACTAAATTTTAAAACAAACAAATGTGATAGCCACAATGTATTATTCTATATTTACTGATTGCGGCAAAACAATTTCCCTAAAGGAAATACTACAGTATGTGCACAGCAAACATGATGCTTATATTAAATATCCTGGGCTGCAGTGTCTCATTTTAATATGCTGGAGCTCAACAAAAATAAGCACACTCTTTTTTCAATGGTAATGCTTGCTGTGATGAGATGCATCTTTAGAGAACCACAAAGGAAAGCAACACATACAATTTGTGTCCCCATTCAACTGTGAACTAATTAGATAGAATAAGAAACAGCTCCAGATGTGGTCTAATAGGCTCATCAGCACAGTCTCTAGCTAATATTTTTGCTACTTACAAAACAAATAAGGCATTTGAGAAATATCCTTAAACATTATGTTGGCTATGGTCATGATGTTCTACTGCTTGACAAAATACCGTAGGTGCAATTATTGTTCTACCCATTTGACATTTCTGAGCTCGTTTATACCTTCGAGATTCTTCCTATTGCAAGATATTTGTGCTTGCATTACTAAAGTGCTAGAGGAGTTCTTGCATGGCAGTTGCCATTAGGATAGCTACAGTCTTCTTATTAATGTACCAGTAACAAGATGTTCGTTTTCAATCCAAATCCTTGTTTTTTATGAAAGAGAAACTTACATTCATGGCAAACATAAATTAAGCATAGACGCAACTCTCTTAGTATACACTTGACACCAATATATGTTCATATAATTAAAAAACTGTTTCTGAAATGATAGACTTAAAATGTCAGGCTTAGTATTTCAGGAAGCAATATATTAAAATACACATTAAATATGCAACTCCAACCCAGGGCCAATCATATTGTGATCTAACTCGTCACCTGTCACTGATAACTTAAAATGGGAACCAGCTGGAAGGCTACAATTGCATCCAATATTAGCATAGTGAGAAAAACAAACATAAAATGTAGTTCTGTGTTGCTTTTATTAAAGTTTCCTTAATAGTAAAAGTATCATATAAGCATCACTGGATACAACTCAGAGTTTATTTTGTTTTATTTATAAACAGAAATTTATAAAACGGATAGTTTCTTGATCAAACCCTAAAGCAAAGAGCAATGGGCTAATTTGTCCAGTTTCATAATCTGAGCATAAATTTGGATCCAGGCCAATGGGTTTTCTATTTACCTGCCGTTTCACAGATTTCCTTTAGGAATGTCTCCCCCTTGTTTGCTTTTTCTGACTACTTCAAGTTTTTATCATTCCCTTAGTGTACACGTATACACACTGAATGCACATGCTAAGCAACACTGTCCAAAATAGGAGGACAACAGAAGAAAAAATAGTAAATCATGTATTTCGAGAAACCAGGTAGAATTAACTATCTCTAAATGACAATATCTGAGCTACAAATTTCTCTGTCTCACATTGGGAGTAGAATCCATGTGTGTTTGTTTTTTTTAAAACAGATGGCTGTGAGATTTTCTGGGACCTTAAGGATAGAGAGGAATGGGGCACAATGGGAATGATAAATCAGTGGAAAATGATCAGAAGAGAGATTGTTCAGTCAATGTTTCAGCTTCAGTATACTTACAACTAAAGCAGTTGTTTAGAACATCTAGTAGGCCATGTGAATGAAGTTCCAGTGAAGTAAAAAAGCTCATTGACTTTATATTAACTTAAATCTACTACATGGTAATTCAGCTGCCAGCAGATGGTGCTGCTTCTTTAATTATCTCTATATAGAGAAGCACATCAAACCAATCTAAAAGGAATCCATAGGACTCAAATATAGCCTATTTGGGATGGTTGTGTACCTTGCTTAATAGTTTTCCCCACTTCCAATAATACAGCATCTAGTGTCTGTCTTTCTCTCAAAATAAAACAAACTAGAAATTCTCCATGTGGAAAAAATATTGCAATCCAATTATAACTGAGTATCAGTAGCGTGGCATCATTTCTTGCCTGGAACACTCATTTTTAAAAACAAGTTGTTAAATGAATTACAGGAAGCAGTTGTTAAAATTCACTTCTGCCCACTAGATTGGTAGATAAAGTCATCTGCTTATGTCCTCCAAACTGCTCTATTGCAACATAGCATCATGCCACAATGTATTTCACTTGAAGTAAGTATTAACATGATATCCCACTCACCCAACACTGTTTTATCATTAACTAAACCTACAGTATATCATGCCATTTGTACATAGTGCTCAGTTTATAAACTTATTACCAATATTATCATGTGCACACAAATTGAGAATCAACTTCATTTTTTAAAAAGTAGTCCTAGTTCTGACTTTAAGATAACCCCATTATTCTGATTCTCAAAAGCCAACAAATGTTAATCTTTCCAATTGACTGAGATTTCCACATGCAGTTTCATGAGGTATTTACTAGTGTTCTAAGAGATCACTTGCAAAACATCCCACACTTCATTTCCTCAAAAATAATACCGTATGACTATTGGCATTTATTTGAATAAGATTATGAATGCAGAAATGTTATGAAAATGTATGTGTTAAATCTAATCACATTGTCTCCCATAGTATCTGCCTGATCAGTTTGATCTGGCAGGTTTGGCACATTCCAGGTTCCATCGGTTAAAGAATGCCACCTATCAGGGTCTGGAAGTATGCCTTCTCTGTGGCAGCATCTACCCTGGCAATGAAATTGTCCTCAAGCCCCTGCAAATTCTTTTTACTTTTAAATTGGAAATGCTGCATAGTCCTACCACTATTCATGAGTAAGACATGTTAGTGTATAGATAGCTTCTTTTTACCTTTGTAGAAATCCATAGAAGCCTGGTAAAAATGAAAGCCTTTTCTGCAGGTGTCATTACAACTGTTCCCTTCAGAGGTTTGGGGGCTGCAGCTCTCATAATCCTCAATTTTGATCATATGTTGAGATTTCTTAAAGGGACAGCTCACTACCAACTATTTTGAAGGTATCAGATAGAAACAGGCTGCTAAAATGGAAAGAGCTATTTCAATTTCATGACTGTCTTTCTTTAAATAGCTATTCCTTTGCGTACTAGATAATGTACAGTCATGTAATAACAGGCTAGCAGGGCACTACTGCGACATTAATATATTTTGAATATCTTTTGGAAATATTGCAAATAAGCTCATTTTCCTACTGTTATGTAATATATCATTTTAAGGTATGATTAAATGAAATAGAGTTTTACTGCTTTGGGGCAACTGTAACATATTATCTTTTGTTCATCTACCATTGCCTTTTTTAAAGAATATCACACTCCATAAATTATAAATGAAGGAAAATAATGATATGGGTGCATAATAAAATAAATTACACTAAATAAATTTAACAGAAAGATTTTCAAGTTTACTGTAACAATGTCATGAAATATATATCTGAAACATTTTAATCAATGAACAAAAATGTGTGTTTGTGTGTGTTTGTCTATAAAATACTTTGAGATACTTCAATAATTTCAGAATAATGTAGATACAGAGAGATTAAATCTGTTTTGTTTTACATTGGCTTATAACTGTGATGCATATATCTCTCTATGTACAACTTCCTACCGAAGAACAATATGTACTTCCTTGTCCCTATGTAACAATGATGTTTTCAGATCCAACACCCAGTGATGCAATAAAAGAACTTAAGGACTTTTTAGTACAAATTTTATAGACGCAATTCTAAAGACTCTTTAGAAAGCTTCCTGATATGCTGAACACTATACTGGACACTTGTTCTTTAGTTAGTATGACAAAATGATTCAACAGGATTGTTGTAAGGAACAAATGACTTCTTATACACTACCAGGCTCAAATCTATCAAATATAGGACCTTCTCCACCTTCCTTAAGTGAGCACCAAACAATGCCAGCAAAAAAAATTGCTATGCCCATGCCAATCTTTATCCTACTTCTGCTTTTTATTTTGAGTCACTGCCAAATGATGTTGTCCTAATTTTTGAATGTTCCATTTGTTGAGGACAAGGTCTTTTACTTTTTCTTCTGATTTTCTGCCATCCTTTTTTAGCATATCACGAACTGGCAAGAAAAATCACCATCAATCAGGGTACTGCAGAGGAATGGTATGAATTTAGTGTCTTCAAGCCATTCCCCTTGCTTCAATAGCAATTATGCCAATCCATGTTACTTCTAGTTTGCATAATAAACCAAAGTTTTCAAAAACATTAATGAAAGAAAAATACTAAAAACAGTACAATATGTTAATAAATAGCACAGGGACAACAGCACAAATTTATTCTAAAAGGGCACAGAAGCTGCTTAGCTTCCCTGAGAGATTTGGCTTATTTTTCTTTCCCTTCTTCCCAGTTTCTAATTCATGAAAATGGAGATCTGCAAGCACTGTCACTTTTCCAGATAATTAAATGTATCATAGAAACTAAAATTAGTCTCACATCATAAACTGCTGTTGCAAAATATATTCTCATTCCAGTGAAGAAAAATTGTGTCTGAGGAATGCACTGCAGCTTAACTCTAAACAAATTGTCACATAATTAATAAAGAGCCTGCAGGTTTCCAAATTCCAAGGAAACATCCTTTCAGCTTTTGGTTTTACCCTTCTGGAAAAACTTGATCGTTATAATATTTTTAAGCTTAAATGTTACTCTATAGAATTTGAAGGTATTTTTATTTAATAAAAACAATAATAGAATTTAGGCATAGTTTGCTGAAAAATCAAGATCATAATAATTAATTATGACATGGAATCAAACTGATTTATTATAGCTTGTAATACTAAAATTATAATAGTATTTCTGAAGTTATAACCAGCGAAATCATATTTATTTAAAATGAAAGATTCAGAATATGGTCTTAGTTCTACAAAATGTATTTAAAATTCCAGTTTGAATGGTATAATACTGAATATGGATAAGATTGATGAATGATAAAGTTGTTTCTATTTGAAAGCAATTGCCACAACTCCATCTTATGGTCTCTTTCACAATAAGATATATAAATACCATTTCTTTAGATAAAAAGGAAAATAATCATTTGCTAGGTAGTATTGAGTTCGGTCTCCCAAATTCAAAAGTCACACCCCACAAGTAAACTTCTTCTATACTCTTATAGGCTCCTAGTGCTGGAAATTTATTTTATGTTTGCCAAAGTTTTTCTAAAACTCTCTCTCCCCACCCCTCTGAAATAGGTTCTTAGCATGGCCTTGTGGCTAAATCAATAAAATGCTACTGCTACTATAATAAACTGGGTGGTTTGTTAAGCAATAAATATGAACATTTAGCACAGTCAGTGTTAAGCAATAAATACTAGAGCTCTACAAAGTTTTCTTTTAAAGGTGATTTACTATGTATGGAAATGCACACAAGTACTGTACATCGCTACCAATCATTAAAGCAGCCATGTTATTTACAAGGCACAGGTGCCTGCATCTATAGTTATCGCTGTACGATGTATTCATCACATTTTTCTTCAATGGACCACAGTCTTTCTGCCTGCATCTTCCCAGACTACAGGATAAGCTTGAGAAACAACACAGTACTTTAACAACTTGAAAATAAATGCACTATACATGTATTTTTCCCCAGATTACGAGATAACCTTTTTAAGGCTTTACCCATCCCTAATAAATAAAAAAAGTTTATCACCACCTTTGCTAAATGTACAAACCAGCTGCTATAAATGAATACTGACTTATGAAAGCCAAATTAAGCTATTAATATTTAAATGATTTACCTAACATCACTTTTCCATATGGCAATCTAATATAATTAAATACTAATTTAATTAATTAACAGAACAGGTATAAAATTCCTCTCAGCTGAAACACCACCAAAATTATAATTATCTCTAATCAAGCAGCCTTCTTTTCCACATCTGTCACAAAATTTAAAGACCAGTACCTAATTAATTGATGAAATTGGTAACAAAAGTTTTGAACTGAGCACAATTTTTTTACCTTAAAGTTTTAATAAATTATTGCAAAGATAAGGTATTTTTATATTAGTGTAATGACAAAGTGAGCTGTTAGTATTGTCTTCCAGCAGAATTTTTCATATTTCAATTCATTCCTTATGGTTTTTAACCTTAATGGGTTTCCATGATGCTTTTATGGGACCATAATAGGGATCTGTTCTTCTTATTTCTTGCAGTTATTCCAAAGAAGAATAGGAAATGTGAGTTTTAAGGAACTTGAAGCTACCAAAACCGCAAGACTAACTGAACAAGATTTTGTTAACTCTAAAGACCACTAACAGGAAAACAAAAAAGAGAAATGGGGGCACACTAAACTTTTGATGGGAGCAAGTAGCAGTGGCAACTGTAACTTGTACCACAGTCAAACCCTTTAGGGAGTCAGGACGTTTCAGGATTGATCACTTATAAGATAAATGAACATTGTTTTAAACATGTATTATTGGCCTTCTAAATACTGCAAGCATAACATCCATTGTAGTTTTTTACAACATGTAACCATGTTAACATTAAGGCAAGGAGATCATTCTCTGGTCAGGGATTCTTATACTAAAATCTATGTGTAACTTCAAAAGAAAGAAGTCGAAAGTTATGCAAATTCTGATTTGGAGACTGAGACTACTGTGGAAGTTAGCATGGTGAATGTATAAATGTATGCAGATCCAAATACAGAACATTAGGCTTCATAGATTAATATATGCAATTTTTATTGCACGAATTGTGTTTTTATTTCAACAGAAAGACATGGAGTGTGGTGGCTCATATGGTAAGAATGGTGGGCTGATGATCAGCAGGTTCGCATTCAAGACCCAATTGCTGCCGTGTGGCAGGGTGAGCTCCCATCGCTAGCTCCAGCTTCTGCTGATGCAGCAGTTCGAAAGCAAGTGACCATGAGAAGATAGATGGGTGACACTTTAGTGGGTAGCTCAACAAGACATGAAAAAGCCTGGGCAACAGTGATATCACCAGCTAATTCTCTCAATCCAGAAGCACTTCAGTTCTCCTGACACATATAGTAGTAGTATAACAGAAAGACAAGGTATTACCCATTATAACTAACTTTCAAGCAGTGGTGGGATTTAGTTAGTTTGCACCACTCCGGGAGAACCGGTTGTTAACTTTCTGAGCAGTTTGGTGAACTGGTTGTTAGAAGAAATCATTAGGGCAGAGAACCATTTGTTAAATTATTTGAATCCACCACTGGTTTCAAGTACAATCTTTGGAATTCAGAGGGCAGTTTCAAACACTTGGTCTCAATGTTGTACCCACCTATGTCTAACTATAGTCTACCAAAGAAGTTTAAACTAATTGGCTTTGAACCATATGCAAATGATAAATCATACCGTAGTTTGAAAAAAGCTGTAGTTTCAAATAATAAAACAGGACAATTTAGAACTAGCAAATTATAATAGTTTTACAATCAGCCATAATATTTTGAGTAATATTACCATTCTTTTATATACATATTAAACACTGGGTCATCAGAAATTTGTAAAATTATATTATACAGTAGTTTCTTAAATACTGTCAGGCCTATGAATGTAGCATGGCTCAGCAGTTTAAAAATTAACCTCAGACTTGAAAAATATGTGCCATAGCTGATGTAATATTCAACTTGTTCAGATATTGGAGATTCAAAAGTCATATATTACCATTTTATTAGCTTAAAATGGCCTGACAAATATATCTGGCTTATACTAGTCATTACTCTCATGAATAATATTTTAAAAATCACTAAGTAAAAGAATAGAAAATGTGTAAAATATTATTTAGGCCTTTCAGAGTCAGAAGACATTGTATGTATTACCATTTACATTTTGAAAGATCCAAAAATTTGTATATTCGCATTGGAATAGCTATTATATTATTTAATACTTCATTTGTTTATGTGAACTACCCATCCCACTAAAATAATTCTAGATGGCTAGCAATGCTATAAAAACCATCCAAAACAATTCAAATAATAATAAACCACAATACACTCAAAAATAAATACAAAATATATTTCTCTCTCTCCAAATGGCTACCACATGCTACATACAGGTAACAACAAAAAATCACAACATCCCATGGACTCAGACTAACCTGCTAACCCACATGACCAGGAACAAAACCAACCCTTTAAGTTTTTCTGGCAAGGATCGGGGCCAGTCTAATTTCAGGATATAGGTTTTTTTTTAATGATAATGCTGTGATGTGGAAAATACGTCTTAATTTACAAATCTCAGAAGGAAACAAATATTTTGTCCAGGTGTGTTTTGTCCATTTTCTTTATTCCCTTCATAATTTGTTTGATATAAATGAGAATTATTCCAGATCATTTCTATTCCACTGCACCATGTATGCCATCCTCCGCTACAATAACTGAGCAGATTCGCTTTTGGCTCAGCTGTAAGGGAAGAGGAACCACCCACAAACCATTTATTGGCTGGAAATATTTAAGATATTTTTAATATAATATAATAGCTAGGTGATATTAAACCAGTCACTTTTTCTCGGGCCAACCTACTTCATAGGGTTGTTGTTGTGGGGGGGAAAGAGGAGAAAGAAGGAGTATCATGTATGTTCCCTGCTTTGAATTAATAGATGTGGAATAAAAATCTAATAAATAAAATAATAATTGATAAACAAGTTTAAAAGCAGAAGTGAACGCATATTAGCATTATGAGCCTTGACAGCAATTGTGGTTTGACCTCATGATAAGCTTGGAAATATAACTTAATTCTTATTTTTGTGAAGAGAGGGAAAGTATGTGTTGAGATAAGTAAGATTAAGAAGGTGGCCAACAGTCAAGCAATTATTGGCCAGCAAAAAAAGCAAAGATTAGCTAACAGTTCTCCATGTTCTATAAGCCAGTATTGGCAAGTGCTGCTTAACTCATTTTCTATGGACGTGTAAACCAATCCAGGTTCACAGCAGTCTTTGAGGTTCAATTCCAAAAGAATAAATGCAGTATATACATTGTAAACTCACTCCCAAAAGGTCTGAAAACCAAAAGGCTCGTCATTTGAAAATGCTTTGAATAAAAAATTAAGTTTAATGGATATTCAATTTATGGCTGTATTAAAGCAAATGTTCTGTGTATTTGCAGATTACAGTTGTAAAATAGAATTTTCCATTTTATTTTGGCTAAAAAGTAGATACATACCCAGACAAACCAGTTTTATTTTTGGAACAAGTACCTTTCTCCTGAGACCATCAAAGATACTGAATGAGAAGTTACAGTAAAACAGAAACTCTTCTTGTGAAAATGGGAAATTCCCTATACTATGCAAAATATCTAATACAGCCAATTTGTATATAAATAGTAACTTTTATAGAGAACTAAGAAAGAAAGGGACAAGCATGCAGCAAAACAGTAAAGCACATAGCCATTTAAAATTTAGAAAGGTTTAAATCTAGCTGCTTTTATCTAAAAATATAAATAAAATATGGAATCTTGTGTGCTTTTGCAATTCTGCTTAGGCAGGGGGTTGGACTAGATGGCCTCCCAAGGTCCCTTCTTCCAACTCTACAAATCTGTTAAAACTGTTCAATCTGTTCCTGCTGCCATTTTGTGTGCTTTTGCATTGTGTGTAAGTCAGTTGTGTTGTTTTGTGTTGTCTCTGTGTCTGTGTGAAGTGCAAAAGTTTTTTTTCCAGCTCTTTGTAGCCCTGTGAGGTTCATGCTTGTGGCAAGGGCAATTGTGCTTTTGCAATTCTGGTTAGGCAGAGGGTTGGACTAGATGACCTCCAAGGGTCCCTTTTTCCAACTCTGTAAATCTGTTAAAATTGTTAAATGTTTTAAATC
>JANHFT010005209.1:327656-355022 GCA_032467955.1 Pseudoxenodon macrops | reverse complement strand
AATATCATGTGTAATTATTTCCATTTGTACACGCTAAAATTTAATTATGTGATGGCTAAAGTTAATTTTCCAATACCAAAGGAAAAGAAGGAGAAAACAAGACAGATGGTACAATTTAAGGATTAATATCCTAGATTATGAGAAGTGAGACCAAGGTTTCTTTATGAATTCAACTCAAATTATGTGACTCAGGATAGTGTACAACAGACAAAAAAAACCAGAAATAATTAGTACAAATTAACGTAACACATTAAAATATTTAAAAGCAATACAATATGTCCTTGCATATAAATACAAGGAATCCTACTCTTTGTCCAGGGGTGTCAAACTCAAGGTCCGCAGGCCGGATCCGGCCCATGGGGTGCTTAGATCTGGCCCACAGAGCCAGCCTGGAAACAGCGAAGGACCTGCCTGCTGTGCCTCTGCTAGCAAAAAAGGAGGTTGAGGGGATCGCATGGGCCCCCTCGGGCCCTGTTTTTTGCCACAACGACTGCATCCATCTGCAAGTAAAAATAGAGCTGGGGGGGGGCTGAGTCCTGTATCATGCCCATCATGGCCATGGACACTCCAGCTACACCTACCATGGCCATGCCTCTCCTGGCCCTCTGAGATCAAACACAACCCTGACGTGGCCCTCAATGAAATCGAGTTTGAAACCCCTGATCTAGACAATAGCATACACATATGGAGGCTAGTACAGAGCAGGCAGCTGTTATTTGTTCTTTTGATCAGCCTATATTTTCTTAATTCAGCTTGCCAGCCATATTTTAGTCAATCATTAGTTTTAATATTCTGTAATTCAGATTCATCTATTTGACAAAAACTTGACCTTTGCAAATGTGAACAGAACATTTGTCCCTCTAGCATTCTTCAAAATATGGAAATCCTCTTTTAAAATTACAGAATCACACTTCTGTCATTATGCCATCTAAGTGGGTTAATAGAATGGTAATGATGCACTAAATATCCTAGTTTAGAAAGAAATAATCAGAGAAGATTCTTATGTATGCCTCACAGTACTTATAGTTCTCCAATAGCCAAAGCCCATGGATGTACTTTACGCATCTCTCTAAATCTCATTTCATAGCTATAATGATTGTGTTCACTGTATTTAATGAGTTGTCAACATCACAGCTGATTTCATGGGGTAAATATTCACTAAACTAGTAAGTAGGAAACATTAGATAGGCTAAGGCTACTTTCCATAATGAGCTACAATTTTCAGAGATGCAAAGCCCATGATCCACATTATAATTAAATTATAGACTTGGCACCCTTTCCACTTTGCCTGCATAAATCTAAATAGGTTCATAAATCAAAGGAAAAATGCTCTAACTCTATATTTCTCAACCATTTGACAATTTATTTCCTAATTTTAATTCAAACTATTCCTGTTTCTTAAGCATCAATGAAATGAAAAAGATAAATTCAGTTATGCCTTTTTTCTTTTTACCCTTTGCTAATTCAAACATATAAATGTCAAGTACTAAACATATTTAAAATTGCAATAATTACTACCTTGCATCTCTTAATGTCTACAACAAACAACATTGTACCAAAGTTCTTTTTTAATGCATTTAAAGTGCAGTTTGCACAAGTGTTACAATATTTAAATACAATAAGCTTTTGCACATTTCTATTTTTGCTAATATAGGGCACCAGAAGACTTGGGATAGGGCTATTGAGTAAAATAAGTAGCAGCTGGGTTGTCAGGAATAATTATGTTTTAACTCAACTATGCAAAGAATTGTCTCCATTGACTAAAATTTTAAAATCAATTATCACTTTCTTAGCTCTCTGCCATCTCCTATATGAGCTGTCAATTGTTCTGAAATACATTTAGCATAATTATATTACATCCATACTCTGCAGAATTAAAGATTATAACTTAGCCGATCATGTCGATCTCAGAGCATTGAGTTCAGAATTAATACCGGTTAAAGGAAAGCCATTATGTAATAGAGTAGGTGGTAAGATCAGCTTCCCTTAGCATAAAATGCAGCTTCCTACATAGCTATGATTTCAGAAGAATATCTGAAAATTAATTTCAGTGCTCTACTATTTAAAACTGCAGAGATTCATCTATAATTCCTTATCTACACACATTTGCTAATTATGAAATAATTCTGCATTTTATTTTGTAGTAGAGGACAAAGTATAGTTTTAGAGTACAAACAAAAATATCTATTGCTGGATCTGAAGAATTACCAATATTCAGATATTTTATAACAGATCTGCGCATAACAACTAATAGCTTCTGGTGCATCCATATTTTATACTGCAGTAACAGAAATATAAGTAAGCCAAATGTTTTAATATCTGAATGTTTTCATGTACAGAGATCTAACTTTAGGTAACTGAAGTAAACAATTCTGTCTAATGATATGTATCTTCTAATTAAACAGATACAAGTAGTGGTGCTCAAATACTGTGATTGGATGCCATTATAATATGTCTTATTGTGTTCCCCTAGCATGTTGTTTTTCAAAAATCATGATGCTTAAGAATCAGGATTAAGAAGAAAATTATTTAAGATCTATGTGATAAAGCTCAAGATATAAAAAATAGATAGACTGATACTTTTCATTCCTGACCATAAAACTAATCAGCTAGAATATACAGTAATCTCCAGAACTATTTAATTAGTTTGGGAATGGGCGATTTCTTAAATTGAAATAATAGAAAAAATACATGGTTATATGAGGCAGTAAGAAAAAGTGGTGCGTATGTGTATATTTATTGAGAAAATATAGTAGTTAAGAATCAAGAATTAAACATGTTTTCTGGGCATAGGAAATTAGTAAAGTGTAACTATTTAAAAGTTTGTACTTATAGAATGTTAAATTTCAAATCAAACAAGATGAAGATTTGATGATAACTATATGTGTTGTGGATCAGATTTAAGTTCAATATCTAAGTATTGAATCAGTTTCAGCATACAGTGTACTAAAATGAAAGGTATCAATTAAGGCAGGGATGTCAAACTCGATTTCATTGAGGGCCGCATCTTGTTAGTGTTTGACCTTCGGGGGCCGGGGTTGGTGTGACCCGGGTGAGCGTGGCCAGCTTGACGTCACTTGTGCCAAGGGCACCTGTGGGAGGCCAAGCACTCTGCCAGTAAAAACAGGCTCCCAAGCTCAGTTTGCAGCTGTGACGGCCTGCAATGCTCTGCCAGCAAAAATGGAGCTCATTTTCACTGGCAGAGGCACTGCAGACCGGTCCTTCACTTTTTCCAAGGCGGCTCCGCTGGCCAGATCTAAGCACCCTGTGGGCCAGATGTGGCCCCCGGGCCTTGAGTTTGACACCCCTGAGTTAAGGAATGAAGCTCCTAAAGCTATAATTCAATTATATGCGACCTTGGGGTACATGCAGTAGCATGTGGACATGTCATCCCTGAATAATTACTTGAGTGTTGTCATGTTGGGGAAAAGGCTGTGTGAATATGTTCTTACTTTCTAAACACTTAACAATCACCTGGTAATTTTAGCTAGTCTACTGACAGTATCCTAGAAGATAAAAGACCTTTATAGTCAAGCTTACTTTTAAATGCTACATTTACCTTTTCTCATATAAGCGTCTGTAGTAATACATTATTTGGATAATTTATATTTGTACACTATGTGTTTCAAGAAGGTTATAGCTTAGTTGTTAAAGGAGTGAGTGTTTGCACACCAGGAAAAAACCAGGAAAAAGTGGTAAGATGATATACTATCCATCTGAGGTTGAAAATACACTCACTTGTCTACTACTTTTGCTGTAACAAGTCTGGTCAGGTATCAGTGAATCATACATAAATATACATTTGCCAAAATGTTCAAATGTGGCAAATTGTATCTAATAATCCCTGTCAGACAGTCATTATTTCTCTGCAATCATTACACAAGGTAGTTGGAAAACTAGAAATGATGTTTACGTACTGCGATGACAGATGCAACCTATTGAAATGAAAAAGTAGGATACCAAATTGCCACACCTATATCCAGGAGGGCTGACTTATCTGTGACTCATGCATCACACATTTCCTCTCAATGCATCACCTGAAGAGACACACATTCTTTCACCTGTTGAATATAGTGAACAAATCCAGACAACTAGAGGGTGAATGGGGACTTCACCCTGAGAAAATACATTCATGAGATGTAATAGATATTAGAAAGACAGTTGAAGGAAGTGGGGGGGAAAACAATGCTATCTCATAATCTATTTTGAAGCTTACACATTCCCACAAACATTGGTTTATAACTGTTTTATTCAGTACAGTTTTGCATGTGAAGATTTAAGCCTTGTGACTTAAAAGACGGCAGAGAACAGCAACAAAGTTGATTAGGGGCCTGTAGGCTAAAACATATTAAGAATGGTTACAGGAACTGGATATGTTTAGTCTAGTGAAAAGAACGACTAGGGGTGACATGATAGTAGCGTTCCAATATTTGAGGGGCTGCCACTTCAACCTATTTTCTAAAGCACCAGAAGGCAAGACAAGACAAGAAATAATGGCTGGAAACTAAACAAGGAGAGAAGCAACATAGAACTAAGGAGAAATTTCCTAACAGTGAGAAAAATTAACCAATGGAACGACTTGCTTTCAGAAGTTGTGGGTACTCCATCCTTGGAGGCTTTTTAAGAAGAGACTGGAGTGGACAGCCATTTGTCTGAAATGTTATAGGGTCTCCTGCTTGAGCAGGGGATTGGAGTAGAAGACCTCCATGGTCCCTTCGGACTCTGTTATTCTGACTTACCTCCCTTCAAAATGCTGATTTGATTTTTTAAAACTTGATTCAGCTCAGGTCATAAAAGAATGAGGTGTAATAGAGCAAGCAGAAGAACCTTAGATATGACAGACAAAGTGTTGCAGTGCCAGAATGACTGAATAGAACCAGAGAATTAAAGGAATATTTATCACTTATTACACATATAGAATAAGGATTGCATTATTCCACACTAAATCAGGTAAGGAAAGATGCAATGGAGGCAGCAACTTTCATGCCAATATTGTTTTCTACCAACTCAAGGATTGAAATGGCACTACAACAAGGCCAGTAGAAAGATATGAAAAATGAAAGCAACAAATATAAAATTATATACGCCATGGAAAATATTGATAAGAAGCTTTTCTTCCTATAGTATGATATTGAAACCCTAGATTATCAACTGGAGCTAAATGTACAGGGATATACTATTAGTATATGAATTATACACCTACACATAAATATATAGCTAGATAATGACATAAGTAAGGAAGTGCTTAAATGCATTGTTAAACTAAGGAATTCATTTTCATTAGATGTAATAACCATCAATTGACGCACAATTCTCATTTCTAAATTCTTCATAAGCAATCATCTTCACTGCTATTGATCTTGAACCACTGAAAAAAATCATAAGTCAATTGTGAGTCAACTCACAATTCTTCTTCTAGCTGTCAATTAAAAAAATGTAGAAACGTGTAATCAGAGTGCCCCCTCCCATCTCTGCTGCTTTTAAAAGAAAATCTATGCTTCATTCAATTCTCTTAAGGGGTGGGTGGGGATGGAATAAAGATAAGAACCTATCCTGATCCATTTTAACTCCTCTGATATAATTGTGTCTTAGGCGCACACTCTAAACAATCAAACCATTAAGGAGATAAGGATGAACTGGCTTGGAGTAGGAGGCATAATGCCACAGTTCCCACCAATAAGAAACCAGTGCATTCACAAGGTCTTCAGAACTTTCCCTCCAATTCAATTTGAGATGCACTGCAAATGAGCTGCAAATAAACTATCTCAGCTGATAAAGAGTACAGCAGAAGATCAATCCAGGAATGGCAACAATTCTAGAGCAACGATTTGATGGGGGGGGGGGGACACACTAGATAAATTATTGGAAAATATATACACAATAATTGCTCTATTAAGAGTTGTACAATAAAAAAAATGTTAGTGATAAGGAAAAATAGAGAAGAGATACCTTGTGTCTTTCTTATAAGCTGCTCAGATGTACCTGATAAGTCACGATAGTACACAAAATGCTGGAGAGATTTATGGCCTGATTCAGAGAACCTTTATGTTCTTATGAACCATTTTTCCATTCAATGAATTCATAACCTAAAAGGTTTTGTAGTACAGGTGGTCTTTGACTTATAACCGTATTTGAGCCCAAAATTTCTGTTGCTAAGCAAGGAAATTGTTAAGTGAACAATTTGTAAATTGTAAACAAGTGTAAATTGCTTCATTTTACAATCTTTTTGCCACTGTTGTTAAGTGAATCATGCAGTTGTTAAGGGAATCTAGCTTCCCCATTGATTTGGCTTGTCAGAAGCTGGCTGGGAAGGTTACAAATGGTGATCATAAGACCCCGAGACAGTGTTCATAAATACATGCCAGTTGTCAAATCAGAGGTGGGTTCCTGCCCATTCGGATCGGTTCACTAGAACTGGTAGAGGGAATTTCCACCTGCTCACCAAACTGGCAGCGACGGCTGGCTGGACACCCGCTCCCCCCCGAACCGGTTGAAAAACAACCCTCTGCACATGCGCAAAACCTTCTGCTCATGGGCAGAGGTTTTTCACCCAAAAGTGATGAGCGCGTGTACGCATGCGCACTTTTGGCACAAATCGGAACCGGTAGGGAAGGTAAGTAGAACCCACCCCTGTGCCAAATGCCCAAATTTTGATCACATGACCATGGGGATGCTGCAACAATTGTAAATAGGAAAACTGGTCGTAAGTCACTTTTCTCAGGGCTGTTGTAACTTTGAACGGTCACTAAATGAATGGTTGCAAGTCAAGGATTACCTGTATCAGCTAAGTCTGGATTTTTGTCTGAGATCAAGGATCAAGTAAACAATACCCCTATCAAGAAACTGCCAAAGAACTATCGGTAAACAGTCTAACCAAAAAAATCTCTAAGACCACCCACACCCACACAGACAGGCAAGACACCAGAATATAAACTGACAGCAAGCAGCACTCCTTACTAGCACTGATGATGTTACCTAGTTATGGTAATGAAACGTTTGCATGAAAACAAGCAAACTCAGGGAACACCAAGGACCTCTCATTTCTGAGATCTTTTCTATATGGTGGAAAGGCACAAGGCAGATCTGTAATTTACCACCTAGCGTTTTCATTTCCTTTATGTATTCTCCAAGCATTATAATGAGGAAAATAAACGAGGCAGTGTAACAAACAAACAAACAAACAAACATCTCCTCACAGGAACCTTTCTTATATAATTATCACCAGGGCAGGACAGGGGTGCATCTCATTGGAAAGTCAGCCCATAGCCACATGGTCAAATCTAGTCAAAATAAGTAGTGTGGCTGAGGAAGCATAGGAAAGACCAACAGCATGGAAAAACATACCATTTAATTTAATATAAAAATAGGCAAACTTTGAAATTCAGCCATTGCTGCTCCTAATTTACAGCCAAATCAGATCAAAAGCTCATTAAACGAAAGATATACTTGTTTATTTGCTTTTTAACTTAGCAGAGACTAAATTAGATTCATTTTCTAAAGCCTGACCATTTGCCATGCAGGAAGCGTGACATAGAGCTAAGACAATGTTCTTTCCTCCACTCTTAATCTGTGTTTTCTGCATTAGTTAGTTCCAGATGATCAAATTTTTCAATTCACTAACCTCCTCTCCACAGATTCTACCCTATCAAAATTAAGGCTATTTCTAAGGCTGCACTAAGCTAAATTGCACAGATAATATATAATAAGAAATTTTGATCCCTACAGATACTCAAGAAACCGGTTGCACATATCACTAATTTGTTACATCAGGAGGTTCTAAGATTAACAAACAGAACAAAAAGATGTTGATAAAAAATATAGAGTTGATGAATAAAACAGGTTTTAAGGTCAAGAACATAAAATACTATGTATTAATATGACTTATATAAATTGCATGTTATTTCAAAATAATTAAGACGGATTAAATTTTAAAAAGGTATGTTAAGATGGGAGAAAAAGTAAAAAGCTATTTACATTTATACTAATACTTGCTGTAAAAGAAAATTGGAGGTCATTTCTTTATACTTTTTTCTGCTCTTTTGGCTTTGTTCTTTTCTTATTTCCTTCTTTTTTGTTTTCTCTTCATTCCATTCTAAATATTAATTTTGAAAATTGTAAATTTTTCTTTTTGAATTTTAATAAAAATATAATATAAATATAATAAAATTATATTTTAAAAAGCAGGGAAGAACTGTAAGTGGAAGTAATATTGTCATCATTTCTGCCCCCTTGTGGATCACAGAACAAGAAGAGAAAGCAAGATCCTGGAAGAGAACAAGTGGCTAAGGAGATAGATTCCCTCAAAAACTACAACTTAACAACCATTCATTTCCCAACCACTTGAAGTCATTACAGTGCTAAAAAAAATATCCTTGCACTTATAATCCTTGAAGCACCCTTCCAGTTACATGGTCAAAATTGGGAACTGGCATGGACTTATGATGATTACAACCAGAGGTGGGTTCTGAATTTTCCTACTGCCGGTTTGCTCAGGGTTGCACCTCAAGCACGGGTGCGCAAAGTACGTGCGGCAGTCAAAAACTAGTTTCTGTGCATGTGCAGAAGCAAAATCCAAGATGGTGGCGCACACCGAGCCACAGACAGAACCGGTGACGTCACCTGGGAGTTACTACCTTCTCTATAGAACCGGATAGAACCGGTAGGAACCCACCTCTGATTACAACATCCCAGAGTCAAGTGTTCGCCATTGGCAACCTTCCAGACAGTTTCCAACAACAAAGTCAATAGGGGAAGCCAGATTCACTTAATAATCATGTGTCTCAATTAACAACCACAATGATTCACTTAACACCATGGCAAAAAGTCATAAAATTGGTCATGATTTACTTAACAACTATCTCACTTAGCAATGGAAGTTCCTATCCCCATTGTAGTCATAAGATGAGGACTGGCTGTACATGTAGATTCCTAACCCATGTAAGAAGGAAGATTCTAAGAACTCCTACACTCACCAGCACAAGGGACCCTTTGCACCTCACAAAAGCAGAGGCATATTTGTTTGGCAAGAACCTTGCTGAGCTCATCAGAATGAGATTACCTGAAACAAGAAGGTACAATATGCCCATGAAGAAATTCAAGTTCAAGATAACTAGGGAAGGAAAAGTTGTGAGATGTCAGTCCCAGAATTTGTACTTTAGGAGGACAGATTTAAATGATTCATAGAAAATGTAGGCACATAAAAGCACTTGAAATTTTGCAGGAAAAAACATCCTATGATAACGTTTAAAAAACAGAACATTCAAAACATGTGCAAATAATCTCTCTATTAAACAATTAAAATGCTTTGTAGATGAATAGCACTTACAAACTGAGAAGCAAAAAGAAGACACAATAGAAATAGAAGGGCTAATAAATAAGAATAAACCCAGAAGGTTAATGCTCAGAATGAGAGGAGGTTGTTGAGCAAGGCAAAATGTAATAAACTGTGGATTAAGGATTATGTCAAAAATAAGAGTCAGCAAAGTGGTAGATTTGTTGCACAGGTAAGGGAGGTGGAGAAATAAATGCTAATGGAGAATAGAGAAAAGGCAGAGCTACTTCATGTCTTTACTTTGGCTTTGGTGTCTCAGGATAAAAAAGAAAAAAGAATTTCCTAATATAACTGAGGAAAATGTGAAGTTAACAGTTCAGGACTGATAAACTTACTGTAAGACCTCAATTTATTTCCTTAAATGAATACAAGTCTCTGGACCCAGACAAATTACATTTTAGGAATGCTGAAAGAAATTGCAGACATGATCTCAGAACCTCAGACTATAATCTTTGAAAGGGTAAGGTTTATTTAAGCTATTCATGATCACATCAGGTATGTTTCTGTGTGTTTAGTGTTGTTTGTGGAAAATGTCACAGAAATGCATCATTTTAGGAGCTGAAAGTATGAGGAGTTTCAGAAATCCTAGCATGTTTACAGAACTGTATATTTTAATGCTACCATCTAGTGATGTACATTTTTGCAGGAAAAATTCAAAATTTCTGCATATGTCTCATATTGATAAGACGACTCCTCTAGAAATAAAACAGAATGAAGTAATTCTACTGTTATTTATCAGAGAAAATGATGCCAAGGCTACTGTCCTCAGCATCAGAAGTCATGCAGCCATACTCACTGATATCCCAAGAATGTAGATACCTAAGGAGACCTAAAGATTCAGAGCCAGAGAACTGAAAGAAGCAGGAGTTACTGGTTGTGAAGAAAGACTTCTTAGTCTTCTTAGACTTCTTACAGATACAAATCTGTAATCCCTTAGATCATTTATTATCAGTCACGGGTAAGTGAAGATTATGGAGGTTATTTTTATTTATTTATTTATTTATTTGAAATATAAAATCTTTAAACTGAGAGTGGATCAGCAATGAGCAATTTCTTTCTCGTTTCATTTTCAAAGATTTTATAGATTAACTTTCTCTATCCTTTCCAGTGCTTCACAAAATTATAGCTTTAATAATTCTAGGTTTAAACCAGTATCTTTCTTGATGGTATCTGTCCAGTATGTTTTCTACTTCTTCCAACAATTCCTAGCATAATTGATTTTTCGAAGAGTTTGATCAAATGAAATGAACTAACAGATACTTCAGAGATGGGTCTGAGGCCATAGTTATATCATGCTTTCTTTGGTAATTTCTCTTTGTCTCTCATTGGTCCCATCTCATGTGGTCAGAACCAATGAATGTCTCCATTCCATTTCATGGAATTTTACCTCCTAAATGTTCTGGATATGTCCTAGTATGCTACTAAATTTTCACATACTGTACTTCAGTCAGCTGCTACAAGAAACTTTCCATAGATTTCTTGGGTTCTGCTCCTGTTTTTCTGTTATTTTCATAGAAACTGCCTCACAACCTTTTTCCCCAAACACCTAGATTCTCCTTATTTGTCACAAAACTGAAGATTTTGAATGTGGGCTTCCATTTGTTACGAATCCTGACACTCAATACAACAGCCAATGGATGATCTCAGTAAAATGTTGTTTCTATCTTTGAATTCCTGTAATTTAATTTGATCCATGTGAACCACCTGAACTCAATTCCTTTAACTGCTGCATAATGTAATATATTGAATAAGTCACTGGGTTCTCTGGGTTTAGAAAGCATGCTAAACCGTAAAACCTGGTTGATAACCTGTAATAACAGGTTTCACACAACCTATGACTCCAAAAGTCAAATTACAGCTGTATTTGCATAACATGTTTAATCGTAACTTATTGTCTTAACCATATTTTCTGTATTTGCATAATTTACTGAGCTAGGTTACCACAATGGCCCTCAAAAATAATACATACGTAAATACCAGCAACAGGATTAGTTTTCATATTTTTTTGCTGTGATCAAACTTTTGCAGCTCAGATATGCTAGTCCTAACTGAACAATCTATTGGAGACATGGACTGGGTATATCCAACATGCTAGTTAGTGGCATAGTGTGTTACATGAAGCCAGGCTCTGTTACATGCAACCCAGTCATTGTGTCATCTATTTTTAAATCTCTTTTACTTGCTGAATCTTACACATCTATTCTCTCCTGTTTGTGCTACACAACCGGACTGCAATTGTAAAACCTAGCTGTTCTTCAGATGTTTCTAGAGAGACAATTTCTCCCAAATATTTATTCTATAGATTTAATATTGATAGTTTACAGTATACGGAGAAACAGTATATTCTCATTACATTTATTTATAATTTTCATATTTCAATGAGATAGATACCCAAATATCTTGTTTATATAATTGTATAACAATATATGTTTGGCTATGTTCAATATGCTTAAATGAAGATGAATTAGTCATTGCTAAAGTGGGTCAGAGTGAAAAAAGCAGCAACTAATGAAGGTGTAATTTCAGTAGCAAATAATTGTTTTCTTTGTATTCACTAAGATGAAAGAGATTTCTGTCCCATATTAAACAATAAGACTGTTATAACAGCAGAAAGGTAATGGGAAAATAAATAGGCTTAGACCAGAAATAGCACTCAATAGTCTACAAAGTGTTCTCCTGTAATAATTATCTTCCATAGAAAGTAGATACTACAATACTAGAATTGGTTAGAGATGCAGAAGCTGTCCAAGTTCCACATTTTGACTAGTAATCTTTAATTTTTAGTATTCACTTTGAAGTAACAAATAATAAAAACTGGATGCATATTTTAAAGGCTCTTGCATGCATGCTTTTCATATTGATATCCTACTAAGACAAGAGTCGGTCAAAAGAGAGAGAGGATAATAAAAGTGCATATTTTTTACCTCTACAATTTGTTGCCTACATTTTTGCATATCCTATAGTGAATTTTCTAGGCTTTCATTGTTAAAATTAGAATTGAGAAAGATGTCTCCAAAGAAGCCATGTTGCTGATCTTGAAAGGCTTGTTCGTAGTCTTGGATGGAGGTGTGTTCTGATTGGTTAGGTGTGTTCCAATGAGAACATAGCCAAGCTCCCACCCAATCAATTCAAACCCCCACAGGCAGTTAAAAGGAAGAAATGGCTGAGATCACACATTGCTCCTGGCAGCACCGAACTGAAAGCACCTGAAGATGACGAATGAGATTTCGTCGAAACGTCGCCAAGATACCCTCAATCTTACACGGGAAAAGACCCGAATACGCCAAGACTTGCATACCTATACCCGTGAAAACCTACGAAAACAAATATATATATATATATATATATGAATTTGGGCAAGCTGTCGTGCTATAGCTCATGGGGTTGCAAAGAATCAGACATGACTTAGCAACTGAACAAAATATAGTCCCAAATATATTTTTAGTATTATATGTTTTTAGGTCTAATTTTACTGCTTTATTGTTCATGATATGTTTACATTAAAAAGTAAAAGAGTCTCCAGTAAGGCTGTGACTATTTTGAAAATGATTTGGATGGAGTGGTTTCGAACTTTGAATGAAGACAGAACTTTTATTTTGTCTATTCAAGCAGATTTTAGGTGGAGGGGAGCCTTAAGGCACTTCGTGTAAGTTTTTTATCTCCTTCTGCTACTTTCCATCCATTCTGGAAGGCAATATGAGAAGCTCAACCAAACAGCACCCCAAGTATAAGAAAGAGCCTTAACATCTATCTATCTATGTTGAAAAGAGATATGAAATCTATGAGGAGTGGGAGTAGAGAAAGTTGGATAGAGGAATGTGAAGCTAACTTTGAAGGAATGCAAGAGCTGTTAACAGAGGGGGGAAAACCCTTAGTCCTGGAACAGGGGCAAACATGAGAAAGAAATTCAATATAACCCTACCTTGGATATGTTTGATATATCTTGGGACAAGGAGAAACCCGGGAAGTTTCTATTCTGGTTATTATACCCTTTAAAATACAATAGCTTTCCTGTAATCCTTACAGTATCTGTTTTATTATCTGGCCTACTTTGACAGGTTGAAGGTGAGAGAGGAGGAAATGCTTGGAGCATTGATTGACTATAAAAATGGGATCAGAATTCAGATACATACTGTAAGTAGTTGAAAGCTAAGTCAAACAGTGGAGCTTCGCATCCATGCCAACTCCTGCAGAAATGCAGACAATCAATAGCTGCTGATGACAAATCTTTTCCTTTCCAGCTAAAAGTCTGTGAAATACTAAGATCTCTGAAACAATTCAGCAGGTATTACCTCAAAATAATGGATGGAAACTGATCAAGGAGATTCAACCTAGAAAAAAGGAGGAACTTTCTGACAGTGAGAACAATCAACCAATGGAACAGCCTGCCTTCAGAAGTTGTGGAAGCTTCATCACCTGAAACTTTCAAGAAGATATTAGACTGCCATTTGTCAGAAATAGTGTAGGGTCTCCTGCTTGAGAGGAAGGGTTGAACTAGATGACCTATATCAATGATGGCTAATCTTTTTGCCTTTGCATGCCAAAAGCAGGGGGAGTGCAGAGGAGTCACGCACATGCGTCCCACACCCATAATGCAATGCCCTCCCCCCACAAATGCATGCACAATCACCACCACCCACTGCACCCAGGCCTCAATCTGGTTGGCCCGTGGGTCTATTTTTCACCCACCCCATGATACACGAAAGCTCCCTGAAGATTGGGGAGGGCAAAAAATGGCCCAACGGGCCAACCAGAAGTTTATTTCCAAACTTCTGGTTGGCCCATTGGGTCAATTTTTTGTCCTCCTGATGCTTCAGGAGGCTTTCCTCTGGAAGAGTGAAAATCAGCTGGATAGTGCACAAATGCACAGTGGAGCTGACATAGGGCAACGCCTCACATGCCCTCAGATATGGCTCCGTGTGCCACCTGTGGTGCCATCACAGACCTATAAGGTCCCTTCCAACTCTGTTAATCTGTAAAAATACTAAAATGTCAGTCAGAAATAAAGTCAACCAAACTGAAGGAAGCTAAAGGGTGGCTATAGAAAGCCATAAATTCAGCCAAGGAGCTTCCCCCGCAATCTGAAACTAGAAGAGCAGGACAGGGTTAATTAAATCTGATTCTTTACCAGAGGTGTAAGCATTACATGCCTGCCTGTAAAGGAGAGAGGATGTTGAAGACCTGATCAAAGTTCATACTAACTGCACTTAAGTATCATTAGAAGAAACATATTGTAGTAATAGTCACAAAGATAAATAAGTATATGGTGGTAAGAGTTAGAAATCTATCATAAATGTTGCTTAAGTAAGATTTAGAATTTTAGTACAAGAAAACCTCTAAGAAAAACAAATCTGTGGTTTGTATCATTCCTCTCAAAAAACCATTATACACATACAAAAAATGTTCAAGTTTCTTGCTAGCTGTTAAAAAAATAACTGCTAAGTATATCAATTGTGTCACAACTAGTTGGCTCCACAAGATACTGTTGTCAGGCTGGCTATTCCAGGTGTATGTGAATGTAAGAAAAACCAGAAAACCAGAAGAGGCTGTTGATCTCTGCATTTTAATGCCACTACACACCCAGTATTAGTTCCATACTGAACCACACAATGGAATAAAATCAGTGCTAAGAGCTTCTGACTCTCAGCGCCTTTTAAACAAGTTAATCCACCCCCCTCCACCAAACTACCATTCGGCGTCTGTCATCCGGCACCTTAACTGTGCAGCGGCTTATGTTTAAACCACCAACCCCCCCCCCTTCACTGAGTCTCCATGATGTCATCCATCATTGCCAGAACAGTGAGGCCCAAACCCCTGCATGCCGTTTGTCACCCATCTGTCCTCACGCCTGGCTGCATCCATTTCAATGCGTCTTGGCAGCCGGCTGCCAATCTCTGCTTCTTCCTCACCTCCTAGGAGTGTATGTGCAGAGCCGTGGACTGGGCTCAACAAGCAGCCCCCTCTACCAGGAGTCCACCAGGAAGGGACAAAGCAGAAGAGTTAGACACAGTCAAGCAGTCACATAAAGGGGCTGATTTGTGCAGGTACAACCGATGGAACCTCCGTATTAGGCATGCAGCATTAATGTCACCCTCTGCCACCCATGACGCCTCCGTGAATGGGTACCCCTTCAAACAAACCAGATATTGGACTTTTCTCCAATGCAATCGAGAGTCAAGGATGGTTTCTATTTCATAATCGTCTCCAACCACTGGGCCAGAAGAGTCTGGAAGGGGTCTGATGGTTTCCACAGGTTTTAGCAGATTACTGTGGGAGACCGGATGGTAATTTCAAGGCCACTGTTACTGGGTTAGTCACTCTGGTTACCTTACCCTCCCCCCCATGTGTGTATGTGTCGAGCCGTGGACTGGACTCGACAACTGTGCCTTGTATCCTGGACATGTATGTAAAAGGATATTAATGGATGCTAAGGCAACATGCTGCATCTGCCCGGCAATATTGTTGCTGTATTATGTTTTGTAACTTCAATAAACTATTTTAGAATTTAACCTATTTACATTTCACAAATAGCTTTTAGTATATTTATTAAAGCCAACTAAATACAGACTAGAAAAAGATGAGGGGATTAGAGCCTAAATCCATGAAGGCAGTCTAAATCAACTTAGATGTTTGGTCTTGGGAATAGATGATTTACAGTGCAATCTTTAATACTCTTCAAGTACTTGAAATGATGTCACATAGAAGAAGGTCTCTCACTGTCATCTTGAAGGACATGATATAGAATAATGGATTTTAGTTACAGAAAAGCAGGTTACAGGTGAAAAGTAGGACAAATTTCCTAATAGTAAAATCAGCTTTGCTCTGGAAAATTCCCACAAAAAAGTAATAAGCTGACTTCTGGGAGGCAATGGCAGATTGAAGATGCCTTCACTGAGAGTGAATCCAAGACCATAGCAAAGGGGCAAATGGATTGACAATTCAGAATTCCTCTTCAGAGCCTATAAGCACCCCATATAGTGGCCCCACAAGAACATTTCAAGATAATGATCTCTGGTGAGTTTTAGAGCTCTGGAAACTAAGATAAATGCATCTCTGCCCAAGTCATAGTTCTTTATTATTATTATTATTATTTGATTTTTTTTTCACTTTCTCCTCCTTCTGGGTTTACTTTACATTTTATTTTATTATTGTTGTTAAAACTTGAATAACAATATTTTTAATAAAGAAGACGTGATGGCTTGCTTTCTTATAGTTCAGAAAACAATAGAGACCAAATATAAGAACAGATTGTGTTTAGTCTTACAATATAAGTTTGGATAAAAACAGGAAAACTTCCAACTGCATGAAATAGTGGTTGAGACGTTAATCACTCAAAGCAATAACTAGGCATCAATTTTCAAGTTAAGCATTCCCTAAGTTCCTTTAAGAAAGCCTTCAGATCCTTCAGAAAGGCAAAGAAAATGCAATATTTCCTGCCGAATGTAGGCTGCAGGGCTATTTAATAAATTGTGTTTGCCCAAAAGGCCTGAAAAACAAAAGTCGAGATTAAAAAAGATATTAAAGTAAAACATACAGAGATCAAAATAACTTTGCCTGCAAGAATGCTTTAAAGTTCATAACTGGTCACATTCAATATGAAGAATAAAAACCGATGGATGGCACCAGTAACAACATCAATATGTTGGGATTAACCTGGATTCTCTGTAGCAGGGAACATCAGCTTTCAAAGATGCTTTAATGTGACATCAGTTCACAGTTGCTCAGTATAAGAGACGAAGTTTCTATTCTTCTTTTGATTTCATACTGGAAAGTTACTGCAAGGTTTAAGAGACTATAAAATACAATAAACTCAGCTTTCTCAGCTGAGAAGAGTGGGAACAAGTGCTGAAATTCAGTTTTTCATGCCTTGGCTTTAAAATATAAGCATATTTGACCATTAGGAGCAATAGATGTAAAGAGGGACACTAAATTTCTATCAGCTGTCCTTATCTAATATACTTACTCAGCCTGTTTCTAAATAAAAAAATTCCTATTCATCAGAACAATATTCTAATGATTCTCATCCCTTCCTTTCCCTCTTGGTTGAGTTTTCTTTTCCTTCTATTTTTGGTCTGTGCAATTCAAGAGTTCTGCTAACTTGTTCTTTCCCCATAATATAGAACAGCTTACAGACTATCGTAGACATGGTTTATATTTTATTTACTTGTATCTCATCTTTATTATTTTTAAGAATAATTCGAGGCACCAAACATACTGGACACGTTTCTTCCTCCTGTTTTCCCCACAACAACAATCATATAGATGAGGTGAACTGAGAAAGAATGACTACCACAAGATCACACAACTGGCTTTCATTGCTAAAAATGGAACTAGAACTCACACTCTTCTGCTTTCTAGCCTATTGCCCATAATGGGTTACGTAATTTATGATTATCTTTAGCTTATCTTTATTTTGTTTTCCGACACACATCAGCCTCAAGAAATATTTTCATACAAAAGATATACTTCTACCTTCAGAATTTCCCTGTTCTTGTATTCTTTTTCCTCAATAAAAGCATCTATTATTTAACAGGTACAGGAGAAGGCTTGACAAAAAGGAAATATTATCATAGGCTTGGAAGCTTGGCAACTGGGATGATCTCACTGGAATCTAGGGTCCACATATATTAGTTTTATTTCTGGCACAAACTTCACATTTCCAGTATTTCCCTGCTTAGTTATAGGTAATTCTTTATTCTGGGAAACTTGAATTAATAGTAATCTATGTCAGTGCAACCTCAGATATGTCTTGTGCAAGAGACACAATCCAGCAACAGGCATTTGACAGAGTACTCTAGGTAGTATAGGGCAACCTAGGCAATCAGTATTGGCAGGATATAAATAGGGTTCCTCTGTCCCAGCAAATTACTGTTCAATATCACCTGTTTGATATACTGTAGTGCTCTTTCCATAGTTCACTTTAATGTCTTCCTTTCCACAAAACAAGTAAGCATAACAATACCCTTCTATAGAGAGAACCTAAAATTCTAGCACATGTATTCCTTCAATGTCCTTTCTACAGCAATTGACACTCTCCTTCATAAATCTGATTGCTAACAGAAATTATACCTCTCCTGAAGAAGAGTTAATTCATTTTTTGCTCTTAGACTCAGTAACATCTACAAGAGAATAGGAATAATTCTTTTCGTTGCAGGAAAACATTCTCTCAGTGTGTGTGTGTGTGTGTTTCTGTTTCTATGTGTAATTAATTACCTATCCATCTACATGTAATGTTTTATTCAAAAATAGTTTTATTATATAGTCTATTTGTTTTAAGTATTCAGATTATTTAGTAGTCTATTACTTGTATTTATACTGTCTTACAATATCTATGTATCTAAAGGAGTTCTGCTACTTTTACCAAAATGATATAAAAGGCTGGTCAGTGATTATTATAGACAGGCTTCTCCCTACCTCTGTCCTTCTTTTATTATTCTTTGAATACATAATTAAACCAGCTGGTTTATATTAACATATGACTCACTGGTAGAAAAATTCAAGTTAAAAAATACCTCCTTTTTCATTACTTGCAAGTGAAACCACAATCATTTGTTTTTAATCCACACAAACATTAGGCAACTTAGAACTAAGGAGAAATTTCCTAACAGTTAGAACAATTAATCAGTGGAACAACTTGCCTCCAGAAGTTGTAAATGCTCCAACACTGAATGTTTTTAAGAAGATGTTGGATAACCATTTGTCTGAAGTGGTGTAGGGTTTCCTGCTTAAACAGGGGGCTGGACTAGAAGACCTCCAAGGTCCCTTCCAACTCTGTTATTCTATTCTAAGTATCAAAGCAGAGGATATTGAAACCAATTGATAGTAATTATAGCAATCAAACCTTTTTCATTCTGATTTCTTTACTACACATTTGTCACAAACAGATTAGAAAGAATTGTACGTACCTTCTAATAATCACCATGATAATATGGCTCTGCCATCTTTTCTGAATAAGAAAGTGTTTCCTGCCCTCTCAGCAGTATCTTATATATGTGGTAGTTCTATTGCCATGATTTCATTCTTATAACCTAAAATACTTGCTCATTTTGTTAAAAAACAATATTTTACATGGACATGTAAACATGTATACATGTTTGCTCAGATTGAAACTGAATGTAGTCCTTAAAACAGACACAAACATTTGAAAAATAAACAGTTTAGTTAAGTTTCTATTGCCAATCAAATAAAAATCATGTTAACCGAAGAATATTTATTGTACAATATGGGCTCTCAATCAAAGGGTAACCAGTATGTTTTGTACTAGGAAGGAATTCTTTCAAAACAATCAAGGTAAAGCTTTGATTTCTGTTGCTGCTCTAATCCTGATGTGTTTAGAACCAGCACCTCTATCTTATCTTTCTATCAGTATCATTGTTAAACTTAGCGGTGAATTATCTTTCTGAGCTTTATAACATCATTTTTCTATATAGTTTGAATTCCCCTTTGTCTTCCCATTTTTCCTCCATTCCAGAAGATTTTTCTTCTCAAGTGTATTGCTCAGGCAGAAATTTTGCGCTAACTTCTTTTCTGTTTCTGATCTATATTCTATGACTTCTCAATACCAACTTTGAACTCTGTTTACATGCTTAAGCATTATAAACAGACCTTTTCAGAAATGTCTAATTATTTAATTCACAATTGAAAATCATTTTCTAGTTGTTCCACAAACTGAAAGCTAGAGTTAAATTATTGACCCATTTTTGGGTTGTTTTTTCACTCTTGTAGCTGCTTAACACATAGTTTGTCCACGTATAACAATATCCTATTTGAATATTTTAACAGAAGCAAAATATTATAATTTACCTAGTGCAGTTTCCAGGGTTGTCTTTTGTACTATGTTAATTACCATACAAATTATGAAAAACTGAAGTCCAATAGTAATGGCAATAACCAGTATTATATTATTTGATAACAACAATTATATATTAAACAAAAATATAGTAGATAACCTATGATAAATACTATCAAGAATAGAGAATGTAAGCCAGTAGGAAATAAACATATGCTTATTTTCAAGATAATACAGAAAACTATGGAACTCTGTGGATTGGCATGGAACTATACATTTGTCTTCCTTATTGCCTGACAGAGGACAGAAGCATTTTTCATATGGATACTTTAAAAAAATAAAAAAATAAAAAAAATATTTTATTTATAAAAATAAAAAATATCACACTTTACACAAAAATAATACAAAAGCTGCACAACTGACTCACACACAATGCAAAAGCAGCTGGACTTCACACAAAATGACCCCTGCAACAAACAGGAATCTCACAGGCAATCAGGCACAGCTGATCCTCAGAACTTTTTTTTTAACTTTTTAAGGCATTTTTACTACTAGTTCGGGTGAATCAGCTCGAACCGGTAGCATTTCACCAGTTACAAACCGTTACAGCATCCCTTGGTCATTTAGCAAGAATTTCTACCTCCCATAAATGTTACCACTGTCTGGTTCTGAAGATGAAAGTAATTAATGAAGGAATGAGTGTCTTGAAACTTGCCTTCCTGCAGTTCAATGGATGTGGTGGCTTTTGCTATTCAGGAACAATCCTGACTGACTATGTGAGTTTGGAAAACAGAAAAGAAAATAATGCAAGGGAAATTGCAAAATTCCAATACCTCACATACCCTCCCCAGGAGACAAAACTTCCAGGGGCAATTTAAGTTGAGCATTAAGAACCATTGCATTCTTTGAGTAGCACAGAATTGTACACAAGTACAACAAGATTTTCCCTTGTGGAAAAGTAAAAGAACCCTTATGAATGAATGAACATTTAACAACAAATATCTCAAGGCAAGAATTTGTTTTGTGGCAAAAAAAAAGTGTGTCTAAACATTCCCTTTGGATCACTAACATACTGACAGAGTAATGTTTTAAGGAAAGTACTTGTTTGAAATGATTCAAAATTCATAGTCAAGCCAATACAATGCTTCCTTATTGACACTAAAAAGAAGTGCATATAGAGAGAATATAATAGCTTGAAATAAAATAAATAAGGATTATTGACGAAGAAGGAAGGCACATTCCAAAAAGCCCTTTCAAAATCTGGTTCTGCAACTTTATCAGAATATTGAATAAGAGACTCACACTTGCTGGAGCATAAGGTTGGACTAGAAGACCTTCAAGATCCCTTCCAACTCTGCTATTCTGCCATTCTGTTGCTCTGTTATTTGCTACACTATCCAAATTTGCTGTAGCTACAGAACATTTGAAAAACATAGCTTCATGAGGTCAACAGTGCATTGCCTCCCTTTCCCCCCCAATATCTAACAAGTTCAGTATTTTGTTTTTAAATATATTTAGCTTCCTTGAATAACTGTTTGAACAGAAAGTGAGGATATAAATAAAATAACTGATGATGATGAGCCACTAAGTTGTTGCTGACTCGTAGTAAATGCACAAATTGAACCAATACATTTCGTGTTCTATATAACTAATCATAGAGTTTAACTCTTTAAATGAGCATTGAAATATTTCTTAAAAGGAAAAGATTCCAAGAATCATCCGAAGGGAAATTGTGGGAAACATGCTTTCCATAACAAATCATTTTTGTTGTTCTGCTAACCATTGGTCTGCTTAGGAAAACATGTTTGATTATTTTTTCTCAAAAAAAAATCAGGTGGCTGTCATATGTTCCTTTGTAGGAAGTTGTCTTTTTGAGAACACCTGAATTGCCACAGGGCAACATTTGTAGTAGGCATTTCAAATCTATGTATCCCTTTAGGCAACTAAACAAAATATTGTATAAGCAACTACATGAGTATGTGAATGATAGCTCAACATCAACATAGAACAGAAGTAATAACAGCAGGATAAATTACAAAAATGCTTTCATTTCTTAACCTACAGTTTTTCTATGACATTTACAAGATTTTTATACAGGTTTTCCTGGAATTACACTACTAAATACTAACTGAATATGGAGGAATGGGGCACTGTTTTACCTAGAAATCTTAGGATTGGTATGCTTAGAACCAATATATTTAATTAGCATGACTATTCTTTTTTTTTAAAGTCAAAATATATTTTATTCAAGGAAGTGTTTTATCTCCATAGATAATAAGAAACCATAATTTTTATGGTTAGTATTAATTGGATAGGGCCACACATAATATGAAATACTAAGCTATGATTTATAAATCATGGTGGTTGGGGACCATACATTGCATTAAGCCAACACCAAGCAAACCACTTTATGGCTCCAAAGAAATGCTTCACTCATATCTGAAGATCTGTATAGATGTAAGACATTTTCCATTGTGATTTCTATTGTTATTAAGGGAGAGAGACTACATTACATATATTTGTTTAAACTAATCATTTAGGTAAACTTCATAAACCTGCATAAAATCCTTATTTTACAGATATTACTATATACAACAAAAAGTTGCTCATAAGCATATTTCACATGTTACTTTTGTAAAGAAATGGAAATTGATTTTCACCTACCAAACCTGAACAATTTTGACTCGCTTGTTTCCTCATTCTTTCTTTGCATTATGAGAAAACTAGAAAAAAAAGTATGGCCAAAGGAAATTCATCAAAAAGCACACACATTAAAGATACTAGGGTTCATAGCAGCAAAATATTGCTGGTTAAATGATGCAATTGTAATTTTGCCCCACAACAGGCATAAGAGATAACGAAGCAATGCTTAGTTTCCTCAGCTAACAGCTGTGCATGGTTTTTTTAAAATAAGAAGACAATAAAGGCTCAAACCAATATGACATTGTAGATGTTTTTAGCTTCTGGCTATCTATATCATTCCTGCTTCTTCTTGTCTTCCATCAAATGTTTCCATTTCTTCACAGCCTAAATTGTTCTCCCTTCCCTTCTTATTTTGCACTATAAAGGTTACATTCTTTCTGGTTTATTGTCATCTCAAAGCTATACGCATCTGTAGAAAGATATTTTTTTTCTTCTATTCAACCGTTCAATCTTCGAGACTGATTTTTCAGAAGTAGTTCTCACTGCCATTGTCACCCACCTCACTTCATGTCCTGGCAGAAGTAGAATTCATGGTCTCATGGTGTCCAGTCAGATGCCTTAACCACTACAGCAAACTGTCTGTCAGACAGATTATATGCTTCTAAAAACTTCAAACATCAGTTCAATAGATCTTGGGAATTATGTTTTGCCTTTTCAATAAACAAAAATAATCTGTCAAAAGCTATTGTGATTTTAGGGGATTCCGCCCTATGGGTATATTAAAACCAGAGTAACTAAAATAGAACAATCCCTTTCAATATAATTTATTGTGGTTTATTTTCACCTTGCTCTTCTATGGCTTTATAATCAACTCTCAATAAACAAAGTTAATATATGAAGTCCTGATATTTTGGGTAATTATAATTAGGAATAAATTAAGCATATTTACTACAGTAGAAGCAAACCTTGCAGTCTTCAATCATCTTTAACAATATCTATTAGACACCCATACATTAAATTTATTAAAGTATCTACGGTAAATCACCAACCAAAAATTTTGTGCAACATATGAGATTGAATAAATAAGACTGAACTATATAAATCTTCAAACAGATGAGCATTAGGACAGATTTATATTTTCCCACAGGACCATGCCGAGTGGGGAAATTCACTTTTTCTTTAGATCATCCTCAAGTTGAGATGTATGCAGGGGGGAGAAAAGAAACAATTTTTGTGGCTGTTTGGTCAGAACAACTTATTTTTATGCAGCTCAATGCAAAAACTCTTTAAAATGCATTAGAAATCAGGAATACAGGAAAATATTTATTCTTCACCTGTTAAACTTAATAGGATGCTACTACTTTAGAATGAACCAGCAAATTGATAAGATGGCTTTATTGCTTTTGCTTGCCCTAGAACATTTTATCTTTTCTTGTGGCATAACTGAAGTAGCTGGGCATTCAGAAAGGGGGGGAAACAGACAAGGCATCATTTTTAAAATAAGTGTTACAATATCCAGGGTACAGTAATTGGAAACAGACTCTTATACAAAAGAAATATTTATTCCCTGCAAACCTGCTACAGGATTCAGTAAGGTTTACATCTACTTTGTCACATGTTCTGTAGTCTGAAATATGTTTCCAAAGCTAATAAGTGGTTATGAGAAGCTGACAACTTTGATTTCTCACTTGTAAACAGCTATTAGGAAATGTTACACTGAAGAAACCAATATGTAGTAATCCTAACTCTTACCCTACTAAATCTTCAGTCAGATCAAGCAACACTGTTATGCACTGAGTAAAATGGAGGGCAAGGGAGAAATCCTTCAGTATATTGATTGACAGTGGGTAACCCATTTTGACCTATTAAATCCTACCTTTCTTTCTAGTGATCTTTGGGAGATTTATGCAAACATTTTAGAATTCCTTACTAGCAGTCATCAACAAAGTCCAACAATGAAGGAGAAATAATTACCATAAATTGGCCTTGAATCCTACAGTTGATCATCAATATTTAAATGTTGTGGAATTTCAATTGGTCAGGTATTTAAATTGACAGGGAAAGGCCATGGATTGTTCCCAGGAAATTCTAGTTCCTTTTTTGTTGAAATAAACGAATAACAACACTATAGAGATTGTAGCCCAAACAACAACATACTTGAGACAAATATGCACAGCTACTGGTTTTCATACATACAGCTGGTCACTTCAGCCAAGCTGATAATTATGCATCCACTGGAGAAAAAAACTGTCCTGAATAGAAGTAAAAAGTTAAACAAAACATGTGAGATGATTAGCATACGAGCAAAAATTAGAGCTGATTGAAGATGGTGTGGTGACAGATGGCTGTCATGTTGTCTGTAGCATCACATTTATTTTTACCCGCACACAGTTCATATGTACATATGCCTATCAATCTATTCTATCTATATCCACACTTCCCCTTCACATTTTTCATCTATTTAAATTTGGTTTTCCTGACTGTTCATGTGTGGCTCTAGGAAGTGGTAATCCCTGAATAGGAGAAATGCAGATAGCAAACTGCGGAACAAAAATTAAATATACTTTCAGTAGTAAACTTAGGGATGTAACAAAGCAAGAGTATACTTGTTCACTCATACCTCATACATTTATCTCAAGTAAAATATGGAGTTTGAATTTTAATTGCAAATTGTCTCTTTTTAAATGTAGATCATAGCATAAAACAAGCTCGATCCTAATAACTTTGGATCTGAAACCATATTTTCCCTTCCCCTTTAATTCCTCTTTGCTTCTAAATTTATATAGAAGTGGCTGTGATTGCAGAAGTAATGGAAGGAATAATTTTCTGCCTTCTCCCCTTGGTACCTATCTTTTTTCCATTCCTTTTATCCAATCAATCCATTACCTCAATAAAAAGCCAAGTCTTAACAGCTTTCCAAAAGACTTCCATAGAACAGGCACACTTCCAATGTTCCACTAGACAGCAAAATTTGAGGGAGGTAGACGTGAAGCATGCCTACCTTATCTGAATTAGTGGGAAGAGCAGATATACTTAGGAATAGGCAGCCACAAAAATAACCAGTCCTATGCCATATAGAGCTTTAAAGGTGATGATCGATAAACTAAAGGTGATTTAGTTCCACTCAGAAAAAAAATCTGGAAGCCAGTGCAGCTTGTGCAACAAAGGTGTAACAAGGCATCCTATACTGTGCACAGTGCTGCATTCTAGACCACTTGTAACTTCCAAGTGGTTTTCAAGGCAGCCCCAGGTAAAATTCATTCTAATAATCCAGCCAGGAGGTACCTAAGCTGTGAGTGACTATGATAAAGGCTTCCTGGTCTAGGAAAGGCATGATTGATGCACAAAACAATTTCTGCAAAGACATCCATAGCCATGGCAACAACCTGTTCATCAAGCAGGAAGCGTGATTCCAGGAGAATCCCAAAATTACACACTTCAGTTCAAGAAAGTGCATTCCTGTCCAGAGTCATGAGGCCTTGGAGGTTAAAAACCAAAAACTATTCTGTCTTGCCAGAGTTGACCCTAAGGTATCAGCATACTCATGATAGTGTACCCCAAGTTGTCAGATGACCTCACCCAGTGGTTTCATGTACATGTTAAAAAAGAGAGGCAAAATGCTTAAGCCATAAGGCACAGCACATTTTAAGAACCTAGGGCTTGACATCTCCTTTCTCAATAATACCAACAACTTTAGAATCAGTGTGTGTGGTTCAAACCAAACATAGAAAAAGGATAAGAACCACCATAAAACAATTCCTTCCATCCCAACTCATGGAGCTAGTCCAGAAAGATACCATAGATGATAGTATTAAAAGCTGCTGAGAGATCCACAAGAAGCAGGATAGTTGCACTGCCCCCATCCTGAACCCTCCAAAGATTCCCAGCAAGCATGACATGTATCAATGCTATATCTCAATATGAATCCAGACTAAAAAATGTACATATAGTCCACTCCATCCAGAGACCACTGCATGTCATGTCCCTCTCAACAAAAAGGAAGGTTGAAGATTGGATGAAAAGTATATAAATGGCTGGAAACAAAGATGGATATTGAGAAGGGAGCATACCAATGTCCCCTTCAAGGCAAGAGATACTACCACCTCCTCCCAAGAGGCATTAACCACATGTCATCTTCCAGGAGGTCTTAATCAATCAGGAATGGCATGAGTTTAAATTCATCTGCTTAGTCAAATTCCAACTCCAAGCAAAGTGCAATGACTTTAATGTCAATTCCTCACAGCAAATCCAATGTGTGAGTCAGGCCAGGAATAAGTTGGACCACATCCATGGCTGCCATAGTTAAAGACACTGAGCTTGTTGTCTGAAAAGCTGACAGTCCAGGTTTGAGACCTGATCATCGCATAATAGGATGAACTCCCATTACCTGCTTAATTTCCTGTCTACCTAACAGTTTGAAAGCAGGCAAATGTAAGTATATAAATAGGTACCATTTTGGTGGGAAGGTAGCACTGTACTGTGCACCTACCAGTCTAATGTATTTTTTTCAAAATGAAACAATAAGTCAATAACCATAGTGAATTAGCATACTGTGTGTGTGAGAGAGAGAGGGGGGGAGAGGAAGAGAAAGAGAGAGAGAAAG
>JANHFT010005209.1:293594-327556 GCA_032467955.1 Pseudoxenodon macrops | reverse complement strand
TTCAGGAATGCAACTTAAAAGGTGAAACTAATATATGAGATAGACTCATTACATGCAAAGCAAGATAGTTCAAGCCGGGATTTGTCATAATTGTGATGATTATGGCTTACAGCTTCCTGCATTCCTGAAATAAATGAACTTTTGCACGATATTCTAATTTTTCGAGTTTCACCTGTAAGTATAAACATGATTATGAATATATGAAATGGATACAAATAAATGGGGACATTAGGACAGGGACGGTAGGCACGATGATGCACTTATGCACACCCCTTACAGACCTCTTAGGAATGGGGTGAGGTCCACAGTAGACAGTTTAAGTTTAAAGTTGTGGGGGTTTGGGGAAGAAACCACAGGGTCAGATAGTGTATTGCAGGCATTGACCACTCTGTTGCTGAAGTCGTATTTTCTGCAATCGAGTTTGGAGCGGTTTACCTTAAGTTCGTATCTATTGTGTACTTGTGTATTGTTGCGGTTGAAACTGGAGTAGTCATAGACAGGTAGGACATTGTAGCAGATAATTTTATGTAGTATGCTTAGGGCAGACTGAAGGCAGTGTTGTTCTAAGTTGTCTGAACCCAAAATTTCAAACCTAGTAGCGTAAGGTATTACGCGTAAGGCGTAAGGCAAGCAAAGGAGTGGAGAACTTTTCTCGTGAAATATCTCTGGACTCGCTCAATTGTATTAACGTCTGATATGCAATGCGGGTTCCAGACAGATGAGCTGTATTCAAGAATTGGTTTAGCAAATGTTTTGTATGCTCTAGCTAGCAGTACAATATTATCAGAGAAGAAGCTATTCAAGATTAGGTTAACAAGTCTTAATTCCTTTTTGGCAATGTTGTTACAGTGGGCTCTGGCACTTAGATCCTTAGAGATGAGTACTCCAAGGTCCTTGACAGAGTGAGGGTCGTCTACGACATCGTATCCGCCCAGCTTGTATTTTGTGTTCTGATTTTTCTTGCCAATGTGTAAGACAGAGCATTTGTTGTTTGAGATTCTGTTAGAATATTTCTTTCTTTCTTTTTATGATCCTGTAAGCCCTTAAATCAGGGTAGAGTCAGGGCATCTGAATGGAGCTAAGCCTTTGTGGGCTGGTTGCCCTTCCTGACACCTACATGGAATTTGCAGCAGATATCTTCTCTTTGAGAAACATTTGTTGCAGCCTAGGATTGAAATCTCAACCTTCCAAATGGGAGATGAACGTCTTCACCACTAGACCACCATGCTGCTCCTGTTAGGCTCTCTCAATGACTTACTACACATACCCCAAAGAAAGCAGAAAGTGCCGATACAGAATTCAATGTCTTTTTTTAATAAGGAAATAATAAGTTCCCTTGATATTTTCCTGGCAGTTAAGAAATACAATATATCTGCTAAGAAAACAAAAAGAAGAAAATCCATGTGATTCTGCCTCAGCAATGGCTCTCTAACATTTCAACATATTACTCTTTTTGAAATGACAAATAGAAGCTGAAAGGTAACATAGGTTCTCATAACCTTCCCACATAGGCAGATACTTTTCCAGCTACTGCTGAGCTGACAAAAAGGAAGAGATAAAAAGAGACTTAAAACCAGAACAATTTGAGAAAAAGAAAGTTGGAGGTAGAATGGCTGGCAAACCAAGATGGATCTAAGTTTTTGTGAGAGGCTGAAGACAGAGTGAAAAGTGCTCCCTAGGGACAGCAAATGCCTATTCCCCCTCCCAAAAAAGCCCCATCAGCTCATCAATTATACCTTTTTTATTTTTTATAGGCAATAGGGATGCTATGGAACACAGGTGCAATAATGCATGAAGCTTTACTTTGCCACTAATGAAAACTGGGCAGTTGCTATCTACAGTTTTCAAATCGACTCCAAAAATATGCCATCTGTACATAGATAGGAGTTTGTGTGTTCTTAAAAGACATACAGCATTCTCTTAAATGAGTGTTGAAAATATTTACTAAAAAGACATATTCTCTTCAGTAGATACACTGAACATAAATTATCCATGAAACATTGTCTTCATCCCTGAAAGTTTATTTTGTAATGCTATTTGCTACAAATCCTTTGGAAATGAATGTAAGATGAGTTTGAACAGACCAGAATAAATGTTTGCTCTTAAAAGAAAATATCTGTACAAAGAAACTGAAAATCAACCTTTGCCAGAAACTCTTCATTCATTTCCAAAATATTAAAATACTTAAATTCTGTTAATTTTTCAACCATCAAAAATTACAAAAACATTTTCCTTTCTAGCTATTTATGGTGGAAAACACTACCAATTTTAGTTCCTACTAACTTGCTATTTGACTTACACAATACTATCGTGATTAGCGATTACTTGGTTATTTGTTTCTGGATTATCTGATCCTCATGCCATCACTTTAATTCCAGTGAAATAAATCCAATCGGGTAAAACATTTGCACTTTTCAGCAATATCTCTTTATTTTTGCTTGTTGCTGTTTAAATAGACTTGCACAACCTGAGTTGTCAGAGCCACATGGCTTTATAACAAATAGATGGATACTTTTTTTGGAATAAAAATATCTATTTACCAGAACTAGAAAGCTGTTTAGCAGAATTCCTTTTACTCAACCAATAGATCTAAATGAAACATATCTAAATGTATGAATCAAAGATTGCAAGAGAAATGTGTGCTGTTACTGGCATTCCTCCTTCTGTTTAGAAGAAATTTAATATATTCTCAATATATAATCAATCTACATTGTTATAATGCTTATTGTTCCAGAGGCCTAATCAGACAGAAGTGAATTTTGTTAACCAAAATTCATGGGTATGTATGAGAAAGTTAACAAGAACAAAAAGGATTTCACATATTCAGGATTCAGGCAATAAGCATATTTGAATTTATGCTGGAAAAATTAGCTATTACATTCATTTAGGTCATCATATCTTGCTGCAACAATCTAGATGGCTGCACAAAAATTCCCCAAAAACTTTTTTCTGACCTAATTCACGATTAGCATAAAGTGCAGTAATTAAATTATTTAATGATGTTATTCCTCCCAGATGTTACTATGCAGGTTCTCTTAATTTGGAAAAAACATAATGGTATTAAGTTATCTGAAGAAACAGACCAGATGGACTCAGCCTGAAGAACTGGCAGGCGATCAAACACCTCTACAGATCTGGGAAAGATTGAATTGGAGGATCTGATTCAGATAATGAGGGGCAGATTCTGGAGAGAGCAAACAATCAAACTATGTGTCAAGCACCTGGAGTTACCCAAGGTGTTTATAAAAAATCCTTGTCTGCAGTTTTAATTTTTTAATATCTTATTCAGAATTGACGCTACTAAAATCTGTAAAATATAACAGAAAGAGGGGTTATTTAAAATATAGCATATTTGGTAACTTTCAATATATCTATTTGGGATACAAAGCAGAGCACAATTTTAAAGTTTTCCAAACACATTCTGCAAATAACTTACAGCACTGTTACAGACAATACCTGTATCTCCACTTCTGTCTTTCTCATGTTAGCAGACTGCTGACAATTCAAATTTCAAGCGAAGTTCTAGTTTTCTAGCTAATTATCTCAGGAAATTTACAATAGAGCAATAAAATCTTTAAACCTTGTGTTGCATAACTGGCACAGAACAGATATTTGCAAGAATACTTCCCATGTGATTCTAGTTGAAATTTACCTGTTACAGTAAATGTCATTTTATGTTGAGAAATTATATTTCTGGGTATTTAGGGCATGTCTTTTTCCTGAATAAGCAATCTGATAACGCAATTCCTTTTTGAGCAAAACAGAACAGATTAAATATTAATTATATAAGTAAGATATGAATTTAGCTGACTCATAAAAATGTTCACTTTTTGTTCACTTTTTGTACTTAACATTTTATTTCATTCCTGGGCTGTGTTTAATTATGCATTTAACAGCATGAATATTTTATCCAGGAAACTGTTATATGAAGGTGCAAATTTATTGTAAAAATTGTATAAAGTAACAGATTCATTTAATTTATTTAAAGTAACTTAATAGGATCCCTGCAATATCACTTTAAACCTGCAATATTCTAAATTTAGCTATATGAACAAACATCACAATTAGGACTGGCAACTTGGTTATTAAGCAGAGTAGCCTACACATGTTAGATGGGTAATCATACTTTGCAGATATACTCCTAAGAAGCATGGTTTTGGTCATGGACTCTTGGTATGATCAAACTGTAAAATCTTTGTCAGATATTTGGGGCATTGTAACTCAACTGTAGGCTACAGAGTTGTGGATCATGCCCAAGTTGATCTCCCTTGTAGATCATCCTTCAGATTGTAGAGTGAGAAAATACTATTTAAAAGGAGATCTATTCTCCCTCTACAACTTGACTGTAGTCTTCCATCTCTCAAACTGGATAGATATCTTATTTTTGCAGCACAGTGAATTTTAAACGCTTTCCTTGTTTTAAGTGCTGAGCTCAAAGTGAGAGAAACATTTAAGGCATATTTAAGGCATTTTATTACCTATTAGGCCTGAATATAGCAAGAGGATTTCCTTTCCCTGGTTTGTTACAACTACCAATTTTATTCTTTTATTATACATCATGCATTATACATATATCATGTGTTGTAAAAATCGTGAAAATTAAACACTGAAAGATCTTGGAATTAACATTTATATCAGTATTTCCTCATTTTCCCACAGCATATGCTTTCTTCCTCATCTACAGGCTGCCAAATGTGCATATTATATTCACTTATTTCTTTGGTTGGAAAATAAGGAAAATGTGCATATATAAATTAAACATTTGAACAAATGCACATGATATGAACACATATGCTTTTATCTATCTTGGACTTTCTTCTACTCCAATCACCCTTTGCTCAATAAAGAAGGAAAATTACTTGGATTTCAAAGTTAATTAGTAAAGTTTCTAGACTGTTAGATTCTGGACTGATTATCTTTAAACATGGAAAATATGAAGAATGCAATAAGTTTAATTCAATTACTATACTGAATTTGAAAATAAAATAGATCAAATGTAGAAATGCTAATGCATCTACAGTAAATTAAAGCTAAGAATTTTTTAAAAATAATTCACCAAAGTTCAGTATGGCATTCTTCTACCTGGAGACCCAGCTGCTGACATGTTTTAATTACTTATTAATGGAAAAGAAACAGAAAAAAAAACCATATTTAGCTGCCTCCTTAAGGAATTGAATATCTACATAAGTAAAGACATATTTTAAATCCTTTAAAATTTCATTCAGCCTACCAGCAAAATCTTTTACATAAAATGCTCATTCAAAATCAGCAATTTCCAGACAACATTTACCATTCCTTGAGTTTGTCTTTATATTTTTCTTCTATAAATTTTAAACAGGCCACAAACATTGAAAGTGCTGTTTTGGTTCACCAGAGATGAATAATTCAAAGTTACTACACTGGTGAGATCTGACAATCTCCAATTCATTTCACATGTTAGAACTATCTGTTTAACTGCTTACCTCCAGATGTATGAGAGTCTCTTGCTCGCATTTCATGTCATCCAAATCACAAGGCTGCTCAGTCATTTTCTTGGTCTAAAATTTATCTCAGGATATACCGGTAATACTTCATATAACAGACAATCCTGTGATTTGTACCAGGCCTTTTCCTTAAGTAATAAGGAATCTCAGAACTGCTGTAATAGCAGTTGCAAAAGTGAACAGAAAAATGAAAGTAGCAAAGTTCACAGATAACATTTGTGTTTAATGCAGATAGGTTGGGCTGCCATGAATGACTGAGAGACACCTATTAAATACATGTCAATCACTGACAGGCAGTATGTAATTATGTAACATACAGGTGTGGCAAACACAAGCCCAGCTCTGAATTATGCATGTAGGACCTGCCTAAAACAGGATGGTCATCAGATAAAGAGTTTCTGCAGCTAAAGTTTAAGGTAGTATATAACTTACAAAATAAATAAAATCATTAAAAGAAATTGTTTAGAATTTTAGTATGGCTATTAATTTAGGCTCCTTAGAAAACAGTTATGATTAGGAACATATATTTAGAAGCATGTTATTAAGATATAGGATAACAATTATCCTATATCTTCTAAAGATATGTTCTTAATCATAAGGAAAATATAACATCTGAAACTATTTGTTTGTTTATTTATCTTTAACTGCAGAGGCTTTTAATATCATGGGACACTTTTTATCCAAAAGTGATGCATCTATGAATTCTGATTTCACTGGACAACAAAGACCTTGCTTCCTGAGCACTTTTGAGTGTATCTTATAGATTTTTGGGTACTACTCATGAAAATAATGTGTAATTTAATCTTTTGTTTTTACACAATGGCAATGTACACCTTTCAGTACCTGTTGGCTATGCAGCACACATGAAACATATGAAAACATGGAACAGATCCAGTACACCAAGTACAACTGGAATATATGTGCAGATCTAAAAATAATGGCTCTGCTGCTTGGAGTAAAGCTCGGGTATATCAAATGCTGTTGTTACATATGACAATGGGACAGCATGCAAAAGTTGCATTACATGCAAAAGAATTTGGCAAAAGAATTTGGTTCCAGGACAAAAAATAAGGCACATGAACCACTTGTTGACCCAACAAAGATATTGCCTCCCCTTCACATAAAACTATGACTAATGAAAAGCTTTGTAAAAGTGATGAACAATGAAGGTGAAAGTTTTCATTGAGACATATGTTTTCAATAACAGCTGATGCCAAGATTAAGGAAGGCATTTTTGTTGGTCCACAGATCATGTCATCAATGACAAGTGATTCAAAGATCTGCTAGTGAGGCCAGAGAAAATCACCTGGAAAACATTTAAAGATGAGAATTTTCTTGACAACCACAGAACATCAAATTACATTCAGTTGGTTGGCAAACTTCCTACAATATAGAAGACCATGAATTGCAACATATCACCGAAGACTCATTTTCTGCAATCACACTTAGACAAAAATCAGCAAAACACTTTTGGCCCTATTGAACTCATGCAATGTGTCAGAAACTTTATGTGAGTAACTACATTATACCTGTTAAAATGTAATTGCATGTTTTTCAAGATTCCTCTATTTTGAAATTATATTTGGGTTCAGTTTGAATGGGTCTATCATAATCACCAAAAGTTTTTCAGGAAGCAAAATGTTTGTGTCAGCCTCCACGATGCTTGCTTGCTGTCGGCTGCCATAGAAACGGGGGGAGGGGGGTAGATTTGGGAAGTGTGCTGGTGGAGATGTCTCGTGCTGGGGGAAGGGAAGGAATGTCCCATCTTCTGCTGTGCAGTTGAATGGGTGGTTTATAGCCAACTCAAGATCAACCGTCTTGGCATACTAGATGGATGGCCCCACCTGAAGAAGCACGGCAGTGATCTGCGGATTGGACCTTCAGCCAGGGTTTTTGGGGGGAGGGATTTGGGAATGCTTTCATTATGTACTTTTTCACGCCTTCAGCCTCAGTTCTTGCTTTGCTTTGGTTGTTATCAGTTCATATTCAGTAAAAGTACCGTTCTCTATAAACATGGAGTCTGGGTTTTTCTTTCTTGGATTTTGAACGGAGGCACGCCTGACAGTTTGAAACAAAATTGATGTCCAATGTTTTTAAAACTTCAATCTTATAATTTCTTGTTGAGAATTCTTACAGCAAAGTGGGGCAGAACCAGTTCTAAGGCATTAGTGCTCTTGTTTAGGTAACGGTAATATACTAGTATATTCACATAGCTTCATAATTCAAGAGAAGGGCAGTATATAAATTTAATTAATAAATAAAATAAATAAATAATGAAGCAGCTAAAAGAAGCGTGATTTCCCATCTTGTTTTCTCTTTTTCCTAGTTGATTTCCTGCACAAAAGTAATAACAATTATAATATCCTTCTTGCAGATTAAACTGAAAGAAAGTGAGAAGGAAAACAGCTAATTACCTTTTCTTTTTTGCATTAGGAAACACATTACAATGAACAAAAACAGACATACGCCTGCGTTTCTCAGCCTGTATGTCAGTGTCTTCCTACAGTTGAGGCAGCCCAAATGGCTTGACATCAGTGTTTTTCAAACTTGGTAACTTTTAGCTGTGTAGACTTCAACTCCCAGTATTCCGCAGGTAGCATGCCTGTGCCACAGTCTCATTCTCAACCAGCTTAACTAGTAACTTAATCATCCAAAAGGTACATCTAATAAGCAGGTGGCCAAGCTAAAAAACTATAAAACCTGCCCATTGCCAAGCCCACTTCCTTGGCAATGGCAGAATCAAACTTACTCCAGATAGCCATACAAGGCACTTGCACTAGAACTGTTCAACTCTTGAGTAGATCCTAAATGACATTATCTGGAAATACCAAGAATATTCCTCATATGAATGAGGAATGAAAGTGGAAAAAATAAGAATGTTTTCAAAGCCTTTATAACCACAATGGGTTCTTTCTTATGCTTGCTTGGATACACTTTTCATTTTTCTCCAACAGCACTCTACGTATCTTTTCACACACTTTGTTTCTTGGAACTTCTTAGAAAACCAGGATGAATCCTAAGACTAATATGGGGAAAAAGATTATATAGGGATAATCCAATCTAAGGCTAAAGCCACACACCCATTCCAAGCCATCATTAGTACCTCCACTAAATAGCCCACCAGACATCAGAGAAAACTGCAAGCACTACTACTGGGTCCAACAGTAGTAAAATCAGATACAACATACAATTATGTTGTATCTGATTTGGAATTATATTTTGATTTTTTTTTCTTGGAGAAATATTTTCCTATTTTCAGCTTCAGGTCTTCACTTGGAGATTAATGAAATCTGACCAATGGTGCCTAGAATATTCTACACGGTAGTTCCTTTTTTACTGTGTTTACCCAATCCACTTTTGCTATAGTTTCAAGTTCTAGAACATAGATACAATCCTGTTGTTTATTATGCTATATCTATACACATATTTAGAAATGGCTTTATCATTGCCTCAACATTATTTCATGTGGATGCATGGTCTTAGTATTTTGTGTAATCATCCAAGTTAAAATGCCATTCCAGTAATTCTAGTTCATCTGTTTCTAAGACACTCCGTTTAGAATGTTTCATTTTTGCTTTGACAATTTCACATTTTCTTTGGTTCAAGCTTGCATTCTGCGTGACTTGATTTACAGAATACTGATTATTCTTAGTGCCATGTTCAAAGCACAGTTATGGACAGCTCACTTCTGGCTGTAGCATATTTTTATTTGGTTATGCCATGCTTACAGGCACCCAGAATGACGCAATAAATATTCTAACATATAATTAACAAATATAAAAATGAAAGCACAAGTAGTTGTACTTTAATCTGAATAATAGTTGACATGTTTTATAATTTGTGAAACAGCATAATTTTATTAAACATTAGTTCTTTGAAATCAACACTTGTATATTTGTGTGATAATTGGGATCAAGATGATTTAACTCACATGACATATCACCATGCATTTGAACTTGACAAGTACATCTTGTTGCTGAACAGTCTACAAATCTGCTTTGAGTTCTAAGCTCTATCCCACTCAGTATTTCACTTCCCTGTTGGAACAACTATTATATCATCACCATTGTACTCTTATTTGCCTGCATTTTGGATTTAATAATTGCTTACAACAGAGCTAATAATTATAACAAGAACAAAAGGAAAATATTGTTACATCAATTTATGCACTTCAAACTTTAGATATGCTCAATAGCTGTGTAATGATTAATAGTCTGAAAAGACTTTTATTTCACTTCATCACACTTTCCACTCTGAATCAAAGACTGTGGTTATATTTATATTGAATACAATGCTAAAATGTACTAAGTGGTTAGAGAACATAATAAATATATAGCTCCTTATCCAAATACCTTAAAGTATGGCACTGAGTGGCAAAAAGTGAGCACGTGCATGTGACATCAAATGCCAAAAAGTGAGCACTTCGCATGCAGGACCACAACCAGGAAGAGGAGCTGCCCAGGGGGCATGCGGGCATCAGATAAGGTACTTCCGATTTCCAGCACGCACATGTGCACCAGCCAGCAATTCTTCCGGTTACTGCCATGCATGCGCACACGGCGATCACCTGGCCGGTGTGCAAGCTCACACCAGAAAATGGAAGACCATCTCTTCTGGTTTGTGGCACTGCCACACGTGCAAAGGCCAGCTGATTGGCATGTGCGCATGCACGCCAGAAACCTCAAAGAGAACAGGCAACGGTGTGCATGCCAGACAACATGACTCTGTGTGCCACTTCGGGCATGTGTGCCATAGGTTCTCCATTACGGATCTAGCAGTTAAAATCTAATTGTATATAGATGTGGATATGTATATATGTCTTTGTTTCCTCTTTTTTGTCTCTCCTTCTGGCATAGCCTTTTATTATGTAGAAAAAAACAGTTTAATTCAGAAAGGGGAAGGAAGACAAGGATGCATATTGTCTCCCAATTACTTCTGATTCACTTGGAGGATCGGAAACAAAATTTGAAATCACAACACTCACAATTTGAGATATACTAGTGATAATATTTTGTTCACCAGATACTTGGAAAGTAACATTTTAAAGTGAAAAATGTGGGCCAATATTAAGTTTTAAGAAGACAAAATAATAGTAAGCAGCAAATTTACAACTGATAGGAAAGAAGTGAAAGTGGCAGTGAATATTACTTTCTTGCTCTCAAAATTAAAAATGGACCATAGAAGACAAAGAGAGAAAAGATAAACAATTATAAAGGTACTTCAGTTATCATAAAGATTAAAATAAGAAAAGCAGTGACCTTTCCAGCTTTAACATTCATCAGCAAAACAGCAAAAGTTTGGGAGTCCAATGGGGAAGCATCACAGTAGAGGTCGTTGATAGATTAACAACAGATCCCACCTCCTTCCCCCATCCTGCTTGTGCCCTCCCAATCTTTTAATGAGGCCACAGTGTTTGGATTTTTGTATTAACTTGTTTGTATTTTTAATGTATATGGTGTTTATATTTAAGAGAGAGAAAGAGAGAGATTTTGGCATGTGACAGTGGCCTTATATTTTTTTTCTGTGCTTTGCAAGGCTGAAGGAAATAGGAAAAGGGAGAAACAATGGATAAGATGAAGAGATGTAATCAAAGAAGTTGCTGGAATGTCCTTTGAGCTACAAGCTATTTCCAAGGGCAGATTCGAAAGGCAGCATTTGTCCATATATCCCCCAGGAATTGAGCTGGATTCAATGGCATCTAAAGTCCAGAAATAAGATCATTTCCTACTGTTCCAGCAAGAGAGAAAAATAGAGGATAGTAGAAGAAAAACGGGGTGTTTTTGCCTTCCCCCAGCCCTCAGAAGCAGCCTGCAGGCTTCCCAAATCCTCTGCGCGTCCTGTTTTTCACAAAAATGGGTGAGAAATGGGCCCGATTTTGCAAAAAAACAGGGTGCACAGAGGGTTTGGGAGGCCTGCAGATTGCTTCTGATGGCTGGGAGAAGGCAAAACTGCCCCCGTTTTGGTAAAAAATGGGTGAAAAACAGGCCATTTTTCACAAAAATGGGGGCGTTTTTGCCTTCCCCCAGCCCTCAGAAGCAATCTACAGACCATCCAAACCCTCTGTACACCCCGTTTTTCACAAAAGCAGGTGAAAAATGGGCCCGTTTTTCACAAAAGCAGGTGAAAAATGGGCCCACTTTTGCAAACTGGGTGCACAGAGGGTTTGGGAGGCCTGCAGAATGCTCCTGGGGCCGGGGAGGACAAAAACCTTTTTTCTTACTTACCTCTTTGAAATCTTGGTGCGACTTATACACCGGTGTATCTTATAATCTGAAAAGTGCAGTACTTACAAAGCTTTACCTAGCAATTTGATGTTACATAAGGATCTGCCTATCCAGACAATCTATTGGTGTCTCTTTTTTATGTGATGCTATTTTTGAGTTAGTATTAGTATTGTCTTTTATTATTTGAAGTTAGCCACCCATGGCACCGAGCAGAATACAAATATTATGGAAATTCTGTAAATAATAGTATAAACCAATTACTCAATGAAGTCCTCTGGTTCCTTAGAAGATCTTCATGGAGCAATGCCAGAAGTGACTGCCTTAATAACTGATCTGGAGATCCATTTATGAGGCCACTGTCATACCCCAGTAGACATTTTGTGTAAAGTTACATGGATTGTGTGTATATAGTAAGTTTAAATTCTCTTTCTCATGTTCTAATCTAATGCTAAATAAAAATTAACAATTCCGTGAAATAGTGGGCTTCCTTCACTGGATGGGATCAAGCAGAGCTTGGACAAGCATCTGTCAAAGATGCTTTAAATTGGCTTCCTGCACCGAGCAGGAGTCTCAGCAAGTGGCAGCATTTTTCTGAAACTAAACAAAGTTGAGTCGGTTTGGTACTTGGATGCAAGACTCTTGGATGTACAGCATTTCAAAAGGATGTAAAGCATTTCAAAAGAAAGAAACAATTTCCATATTTTTGCTAAGAAAACTGCACAAATATATCCTAAGACAGTGATGGCGAACCTATGGCACCCGTGGCACAGGTGGCACTCAGAGCCATTTCTGAGGGCACGCAAGGCGTTGCCGTCAGCTTCAGCTGGCCAGCTGATTTTCGGCTGTTTTCACCCTCCGGAGGCTTTAGGAATTTTCAGGGAAGCCTCCGGAGGGTGAAAAATGGCCCAATGGGCAAACCGGAAGTCCTTTCCCGAACTTCCGGTTTGCCCGTAGGGCCGTTTTTTGGCTTCAAGGAAGCCTCCTGAACAGTCTGGAGGGCAAAAAACAGCCCAATGGGGGCTATGTAGTGCAATGTGTGTGTGTGGGGGGGTTGTGTGCCAGTGCACGTGGTTCCATTTTTGGCATGCAAGAACGAAAAGGTTAGCCATCCCTGTCCTAAGGATTATACTAGTTGAGTTCACCTTGAAGGAAACTTTACCTATGCTGAGGAGATAAATAAACTTAATGGCTTCTTAGGCTTTTTACTTCATTGCACTTGCCATCTTTATTTTCTGTTTTATTGATTCTATTGTAATGTCCTTGATTGTTATGAGCTGCCCAGAGTTATTAAGAGTCTGGCAGCATGCAAGTTTAATAAACTTATTATTATCATTAATATGCAAAGTAAAAGACTGAGTGAAGAAAATGACATTCTTACAAACCCTAAATATATTTAATAAGAATGAAATCCCATGGAACGCTATATATTTTTGCATTCTACTTAGTGTCTATGATTGTAGCCTTGATCATTATTTAACTAATGATATTTCAATAAATCCAAGATATAGTATCTTAAATTGTACAAAACATCTTATATTTGGATCATGTTGTTGAAATATTTTGCTTCTTCTGCATGCATAAGAGACTAAGAATTACAATTAAAAATCTTAATATCATACTGGAAATGAATAATTAATAAATGCCAAGTTATTAATATTTTAATTCTAATTCTCTTTCTTACAAAGAACTTAATCATGCCTGGTTCATTTCACACCATACCTATTCCTATTCAAAATTAATTCTGTTGAATCCTATGCTGATCCTTGCAGAAATAATTCTTATACTTAAATTTAGACTTTCATTTCCAAAGATTCAAAAGAGAATACAGAGTTCTTTTTACTCACTCTGTAATCCAATTTTCTTAGTAAGCTTAGTTGGTAAGACTGGACTGAGATATAGCAACTGATCCAAAGTTATCTCTTTTACCATGATAAATCATTGTTCTTAGGTCATGCAATAACAAACTGCAATGAATATGAACAGAATTGCACAAAATCCTTATGTGTCATTTTCAAGATAAGGGACAGTACAAAATCTTACATGAACATTAAGCCTATTCCACATAGTTTTGTCATGTGGTGGCTCGGGCTGATTCTATTATTTAATTTATGGAATCTTATATATGCTCCAGTTAATATTGTCTATCATCTTTTCAAATATTTATATTTCTGGTTTAGGAAGAGTGCTCTGATCCTCCCTTAGTCATCTCAATACTAAACTAATTATTATCCTTGTTGCCTTTCTGGATCTATGCTACTTTGAATTCTTTTGAAAGACAACTGTCAGAACTGAAAACTCTGTTTACAGTGAATTATAATCAACAGTGTGGAACAATTACTTCCCATGATTCAGAAATTATAATTCTCTTGATGCAGTGTCACACTGCATTTGTTTTGTGTGCGCATCTGCGCATGCACACAGACACACAACTATACAACGCTAGTAGTCATATTCAGTTTGCAATAAACTACAAAATACTCCAGGTTCTTTTTCACAAATACAATATTCAATCTTTATGTCTTATATTTTATTTCAATGCACTGAATTTGTTTCTTGACAAATAAACTTTGTGTATTTATACTGATATTTTTGGCCCATTTTTCTAAACTATCAGGATTGTTCATGTTATTTTTGCCTTTTGAGATTTTTAGTACCTCATTCACTTTGAATAATACATGAAGACTTGATCAGCATTTCTTCACTTTTCATTCAAGTTATGGATAAAAATATTAAAGAGTAGAAAAGCCAGAGCTAATGCTTTTACCATCCCATTTAATACCTTCTGAAACTGATCAAAGCAAAAGCTTTGATAAGCACTCCCTAAGCAGTCTTTTCAAACCAACTTTGTGTCGTTCCATGTTTCATATCAGGTATAATGATTAGAGTCTCAGAAAGTTTGTTTAATTAGATTTTAGTGTGAACGCAAGGTCAAAGAACTTGATTTACTCAGTGATATAGAATTAAAGGCTGCGTCATTGCAGCATTATTCAAATTGCTTATTTTTACTGACAATAATATGAGGACTTGTGTATAACATCCTTGCCAAGATAAATAAAAAGGTTTCAACTTGAGATCCAAGTATGTCATGCATAGCTCTCTTATGAAGAACTTGCCTATTATCTCTGAGCAACATAACACCTGCTTAAATAATTTCTGCGCAGAAGTACTCAAATATCCATTCCAATAATTAATGTATCTGAGGGCGCATGTGCATGCGCGTGCGCACACGCACACAGGCACAAATCCTTGGGTGTTGAGTGGCATGCCAGAGATTGGATTCTAAAGGTAAGAAACAACCCAGAATTAATTAATAGGTTTCAATGCAGTTAATTATTATTATTCGTCACAAAGTTTGGAAATTACATTTGACGGTTATAGAATGGCAGCAACAAATGCAGTCTTGAAGCTAAAGCTATATTTCCCTATTGTAAAACAAAACATTAATCTGAAGATGTACTAGACAGTAATGCTGTGAAGCATGTTGAATTCAAATAGGGGGGAAATGCTTTGGGATATGCTCAAGTGTGGGACTCACCTAATACCTATAAGCAACTACTTAAAGCATATTTTCATTGAATAACCGTGGTGGCGCAATGGTTACAATGCAATACAGGTAGTCGAGTTATGATCACAATTGAGCCCAAAATTTATGTTGCTAAGTGAAACATTTGTTAAGTGAGTTTGCCCCATTGTATGACTTTCCTTGCCACAATTGTTAAGTAAATAATTGCATTTGTTAAATTAGTAACATGCTTATTAAGTGAATCTGGATTCCTCATTGACTTTGCTTGTCAGAAGGTCACAAAAGCTGATCACATGATGCCAGGAAACTCCAACTGTCATAAATATAAACCACTTGCCAAGCATCTGAATGTTGATCATGTGACCATGGGGATGCCGCAAAGGTCGTAAGTGTGAAAAACAGTCATAAATCACTTTTTCCAGTGCCATTGTAAATTTTAATAGACACTGCTGACTCTGTAAACTGCTTAGAGAGGGCTGTAAAGCACTGTGAAGCAGTTTATAAATTTAAGTGCTATTGCTACATATTTTTCCAGGATTATTTAAACTGACAACTGCCCCATGGTGAGAAGAACTGGTCAAATGTTACACACACAACTCTGATTATTCAGAGTTCCCTCTGCATCTGCTTTTTAAGGCAGATGCTTCATCCTGCCTCACATATAATATACAGTGAAAAATTATTTTCATCAATAGCTAACATATTCTGTAGTATGTAGTATGGGCGCTTATTGTTGTGTAATACAATGCTCTGCCATATAAAGTTTATTAAGTGTATGACACTTACTATGCACTGACTCTGGGTTAATAATATCAATTTGGCAAGTCATAATAGAATAACATATGGGAATCTATAATGTAAAATTAAACATTTAGAATTTTAAATATAATGATGACAATAAACTGCACCATTCCATCTTCTGAAGACATTATGAAACAAATTCGTTTTTTAAAATGTAGACAAAGATGGAGTGGGAGGAATCACATTTCCAGTGTGAGGCTGTTCTATAAAGCAGGGGCCTCTACATGGAAACATTTCCTTCATCCATCCTCATTTCACAAAAGTGGGGAATTGAAAGCATTTTCTTTCAGAATAAGCAAATTGTTTCAGTTGAATCTGGCTGAACAAGACAGTCCTGCAGTTAAATTGCTAAGATTTGAAAGACTTTGTCAATTAAAACCAAGAGTTTGAGTTAAACGTGAAACCGAACATAGAGCCAATGTACTGCCAAAGCACCAACATAAAGTGCTATTCTTAACATATGTCAGTCAACATTTGAACTGTTATACGTATTATTGGTGGCAGAAAGAACTATATTGCAATGGCTAAGTATCATTTTATTTGAGTTTAGTAAAGCAGGATAGGACATGTCAGGTGGGTAAGGGTAAGTTACTGATCTTTAGATATGCCATATTCCACCCACAAAACTGAAGAGAAATTAGTAAAGTCCATCTATGCCATAAATATGTAAACCTTGCATAGCTACTGACTTCTTTGAGTAATCCCTTAGTATTATTAACCACCAACTCTGCACATGATAAGATTAAGAATGATTCACCAGCTGGTATGCTTTTCTCATCTAGCCTTTCACCATATGTAGTAGGCAGGTGGTGTCTGATCCTACAGTGAGACGTTCAAAAATGTTTTTACTGTGAACAAAAATTGTTTTCTCACTTTCTCATTTAATTCAGTTGTCTCTAGAAAACTTTATATATAATACTGTCAGTTTATAGCTTTGCAGTGTTATATTTGAAGCTCTGGCTGACTACAAAAGCTGGCTGATAGCCAACTAAAGATTGAAGAAGTACCAATAAAATAGTAATCATTCATTGTCCTAGTTATCAAATTGAAGCTAGATATTTTCAGTCATAGGCTTTTCATTCAAAATGAGTCCATTTAGAATTTTATAACTCAATGGACTGCAGCTGAAACACTAAAAGGAGTCATAATCAACATATTGGTCATTGCATTTAGAAAGATAATCTGAATCAGTTGTTGTAAATGTTTATTTTGTATTTAACTATAGAAAATATTTCACTAAATATATTATTTAAATTACATAGTGTGCACTGAAGCTATGATATTGTAAGTTTGATTGTATATCCTACTATGAGGGCTTACTCCCAGATAAATATACTTTCAAATAAAGTTTTTCTAAAAAATTAGAAATCATGTCTGTATATCTATATCGATTAGTATAATTTAGTAATGTCCTGTGTAAAATTCAGTGTAAAAGAAACTATTAGTCAAACATGAAGCTTAAATTTAGAATTCCTCAGAATTCCAAACTTGAGGTGTTGAGATAACATTTAAACCAAATTGTCTACTGCTGATAGAATTCACGTTTTATTAAAACATAGAAATTAAATGTCACTTCTAAATCAGTTAATACAGTTGATGAATTACAAATCAGCATGCTTAGAAACAGGTGAAATAGATTTGAGTCTACTTCAACTTGTTGAATGCAAGAATGAAAATGATACAAAAGCCTTTGTAGATATGCACTGTGGTTTATTAAAAAAAAGTCTTGTCTTTATTTCCTTCTCATCCATCACATGTACTGTGAGATTGGTGGCCATATTAAATAAATAAAATCTAATGGCTGGTGGCATTATGGCAATTTCTGAGTATTTCTTTTATTTTATTATTTTATTTGCCATCCATCTCATAACTAAATGGCTCTGGGTGGCATACAGCATTAAAATATTAAAAACCTAACAAATAAACAATTTTTAAAAAATTAAATTAAATTTTAAATAATTTAAAAAAAATTAAAAATGGAAATCCCAATCAAGATAAAATTATAGTTACAGATGGGGAGGAAGGGAACAGGATGTGTGGGGGTAGAGGTGACATTGCTTCAATCTCCTCTACAGTGATGCTCCCCCATTAGGGCTCCCATTAGGGCCTCAAGCCATCTGGCAGAGTCAGGTCCTCAGCCTCCGGTAGAAGAGCAGAAGGGTCGGAGCCACTCTTTTCTGAGGGGGTAAGATGTTCCAGAGGCCAGGAGCCAAGGCAGAGAAAGTGTGTATCTCATGGATGCCACCAGCTGAAAATCCTTGATCGGCATGGGTGGGGCGGAACAGTCCCAGTGAGATGAGATAATTCCTCAAGTAACTTGGACCCATGCCATACAGGGCTTTAAAAGTAATAATCAAAACCTTGAATTGCACCCAGAAGCAGACCAGCAGTCAGTGCAGCTCATGGAGCAGAGGTGTAACATCGGTCCCTCTAGGGACCCCAAGAACAGCCCAGGCTGCTGCACTCTTCAGTTGAAGCTTCCAAATGCTCTTCAAGGTTAGCCCCATATAGAGCACATTGCAGTACTCAGTACAAGAGAAGACCAGGGCTTGAATGACTGACCATATGAACTTCTAATCCAGAATGGTGGGAAGTGGCACACCAACCAAAGCTGTGCAAAGTGTCTCCTAGCCACAACTGCCACCAGCTCTTTGAGCAGGAAAACCTACAAGTATGTCTGGGGTAGTGCAACCCCATCTAGAACTAAGTTAGTGAAAGTGTTAGATCTTGAAGTTCTATGCAATTGCAGCTATTCAATCTTGGCAGGGTTTATAGGAGTTGATCTGAGTGTCTAGTGTGCTCTATTTTTGCAGATTTATTTTAACATCAATGTATGATGTTATACTATAAACTAGAATGTTAGACTGGGCATCCCCAACCCTCAGGCCACGGCCCACTACTGGACTGTGTCCTATTCAGAACTGGGTTGCACAAGAGGCTTGTTGGCGTGTGCACAGTGCAACCTACACAAGTGGTGCACTGGTGGGCACTCGTGTGCATGCACACTGATCCACCACTCATGCAAGTTGAGCTATGCGTATGCGCCCTGGCTCACCACTCATTCATGTTGGGCTGCACACATGTGCCATCCCAGTTTCCTCCCCTAAGTCCGGCCACCAAGCCACAAAGGTTGGGGACCACTATATTAGATCATATGGAATGTACCATGTCATGCTGAAATGTAATCACCATTAAAGAATAGCTCTGAATCATCTACCTCCCTATTTTAAAAAAAGATTTATTTATTTAAGCTAGAAAAAATAAATTACTGGGGAGGGGTATTTTATCTCATATAGTATTAGAAATATTTATGACACCAATTATTTAACAAAGTCAACAAGGTGGTGTTACCTGCAAGTTACTACAGAGAGACACAGAGTTTGAATGATTATAATGAGACACAGCCTTATTGAAATCTTTGGCTAAAAATGTATACACATATATTTGTTTATGAGATACCATTGATAGATACACAACATCTCCCAGGTTTGTTCTTTTGATTATAAAATAGAGAGGAATAGTTATATACACTGCTTTCATATCTTCTGGAGAAAAGGCAGGACATAAATAAGAATACTTCATAATAGTATTTGATTGCAGTTAAACTGTTAATCTGTTATAAAGTGCTATCATTTCTAAAAAAATGTGCTATTTGTATATCATAAGAAGACTGTGAGGGAACTTTGATCATTGTATCCTCATAAAACAACAGCAGAGGGCTTTGAGGCAGACTACGGCAAATTATTGTCTCAGAATAAACCACTTTCTATAAATGGTATCTTAATTTTAGCCATTTTAAAGCAATTATGTATTCTGGGTTAAATTTAAAAAGCTGAAGTATAAAAGTCTTATCAAACGTTATTCCATGGCAACCATTCTTTATGAAATTTAAACTAGATAATGAAAAAGCAGATACAAATAATGTGAGAAATGGAAAAGACTAATTGGCCAAAACAAATTAAGTTGAATTGAATTCTGTACCCCACTTCTCTTCCCAGAGCTCAGAGCAGCCGATTCGACTGCCCCCCTCCCATTTCCCCCCTTCTCCATTACAATAATCCCTTGAAGAAAGGTTGGGCTGAGAGAACACTATCTCAGAATTATCCACCAATCCTTCTATGGGCGAGGTCATATCTGAATCTCAGGCCTCCTTGTTCATAGTCCAAAACCTAACTTTAAGGCCATACGGCTCTTTAACATTTAACTAAATGTAAGTTGCTAGTAGAAGAGGCTATTTTTCCATTGTTTTACTTAATATAAATTTACATCAAAACTGCCAGAGGCCAAATGTAACATATACGTGGATTCAGAGAATTATTGAGTTGGAAAAGGTAAATTATATTGGTAAGAAACAAGCACAGCTTCCCTAATATCAAGCATGGTTCAGTATATAATATGTAAAGGCAGATATGTTGTACACAGCAAAGAGAAAATGTGCTCTTTTTATAATTAGAAATGCCAGACTTGCAGCACAGAAAGAAAATCCTCCTCAATTCTCAGTAATCTGCATCAAACTAAATTAATTGCAAGGTGGTTTTTTTAATTGAGCTCTTGTAGAATACATAAAAATCGTCTATGGGTAATACAGGGTAGATGTTCTGAACTTAAGAACAATTTTTTATCACAGGATGTTTAAAATGGGTATCAGGTTTTTAGCAAAGAAAAAAGCAAGCATCTGAAAAAAATATGTAAGTGGGAGTGCTAAAAAACAGTTTCTACAATAGCAGCTGGAAGAAAATGATGTTTCCAAGGAACTGAGAACTACTCTATAATATGAACAAAATATATTGAATATTGTGAAATGCATTAAAACATTGAACAAAAAAGAGATTATGGGATTTCTTGCAATTGACAATCTAAAGTGTTGACCGAATGCATGAAATGAAATGATTGTCTAATTCACAAGAGCAGCTTAGTTTCTCTAATATGCAGACATTGTTAGGCTAAAACAGTCTCTCCAAACCTGGTGATTTCTCAGGGTACGAGAAGTACTGTATTTTATTTATTTATTTATTTTTATTTATTTATTTATATAACAGATATAGGTATAAACATGATTATGAATACAGGATAAGGATACGAATAAAAGGGAACAATAGGACAGGGATGGTAGGCACATTGGTGCGCTTATGCACGCCCCTTACAGACTTCTTAGGAATGGGATGAGGTCAACAGTAGACAGTCTAAGGTTAAAGTTTTGGATGTTTGGGGAAGAAACCACAGAGTCAGGTAATGCATTCCAGGAATTGACCACTGTGTTGCTGAAGTCATATTTTCTGCAATCGAGTTTGGAGCAGTTTATCTTAAGTTTGTAGCTATTGTGCATTCGTGTACTATTGTGGTTGAAGCTGAAGTAGTCATTGACAGGTAGGATGCTGTAGCAGATAATTTTGTGTACTACGTTTAAGTCAGACAGGCGTAGTTCTAAATTGTCTAATCCCAGAATTTCAAGCCTGGTGGCAGAAGGTATTCTCTTGCGAGCAGAGGAGTGGAGGACTCTTCTCGTGAAATATCTCTGGACTCTCTCAATTGTATTAATGTCTGATATACTGTGGGTGTTCTGAGCAGACTGTATTCGAGAATTGGTGTAGCAAAGGTTTTGTATGCCCCAGTTTGCAGTACAATATTACCGGAGAAGCAGCTTCGCAAGATTAGGTTAACAACTCTTAATGCCTTTTTGGCAATGCTGTTACAGTGAACTCTGGCATCATTTGAGATGAGTACTCCAAGGTCCTTGACAGAATGACGGTTGTCTACGAGATCGTATCCGCCCAGCTTGTATTTGATGTTCTGATTTTTTTGCCAATGTGTAAGACAGAGCATTATGTCTTATGTAAGACAATATTTCTTTTGAAGGATTTATCTCATTCTAATACATGGAAATGATTTTTCTTGCATTGCACTCAAGGCATGGAATATACTTCCTTAAGTTTAAGTTTAATTAATGTCTTTAATCTTAGGGTTCTGTTTTTAATTGTGTATTTAATTAGAAATGTGGGGCATGAACTGAACTTTCATAGGGAACTAGTTCTATGTAAAACTGAATAAAAATTCACACTGAATTTTAAAAGTCGTGACAGATGCGGGAGATACAGCCATAATCAATAGCTAAGGCATTTCAGATCCAAATCAACTTGTTTAAATCTGTTATTCTCATTAGAAAGTTGTTTAGAGAACTTTTTTAATTATAAAGGAGCCATGAAAAAAAGCATTACACTTAATGACATTAATAGCATAAAGTGCTTCCCCTTTGGCGTTTGCTGGCCATTGAAGCCTAAATCCAATCCAGATAAGAATTTTGTCATTTACTTTTTGCAATTCTGATTTTAAATTAGTTCTATTTCTATTATTCATATTGATCATAATGTTCTTCAACCTCATCAGTAATTTGGCAAACTGCATGCAGCCTACTTGTAGCCAAAACTTAACAAATGCACATTCAATTTCTTTCAACACATTTCTAATTTTCGGTGAGTGCTTCCTGAAAGTTAACTAGGGAAGTTCTAGAATTCTCAATCCGCACTGAAAGGAAGATCTAAGATACTTGGGTATAAAGGCATTCTGAACAATTTACAAATTTACCTTTTTAACAATATTCTTGAAAAGGTTCTTCCAACTGACTCGGATATATATTGCACGGATTTGTAACATATGGTAGATTATGAAGAAGTTAAATGGTATTCTGGAAGATAACGATAAGGGAGATTTGCGAGGGGACAAGAATTACAACTCAGTAAACTGCCAAACTAGCAGTTCGAAAGCATGTAAAAATGCAAGTAGAAAAATAGGGACCACCTTGGTGGGAAGGTAACAGTGTTCTGTGCACCTTCGGCATTTAGTCATGCTGGCCACATGACCATGGAATCTTCATCAGACAGCACTGGCTCTTCGGCTTAGAAACGGAGATGAGCACCGCCCCCTAGAGTCAGGAACAACTAGCATGTGTGTGCAATGGGAACCTTTACCTTACTAAGTTACTAAAAATGTTTATACTTGTGATGAAGATGTGAAGTAACCTTATATATTTTTCGTTTAGTGACAGTTTGAAGTTACAACAGCAGTGAAAAAAAGTAGCATGCCTTTTTTTCACACTTACAACCACTGCAGCATGCCCATAGTCACAGGATCAAAATTCAGCCACTGTTCATATTTATGACGATTGGGGCCTTATAATCACTTTTGCAGATCTTCTGGCAAGCAAAGACAATGGGGAAGCCAAATTCACTTACTCGAGTGTAGCGAGCACACGTGCCCTCGTCACTTCCAGGTGAAAATCCTCTGAGCATCCACAGAAGGCTTTGCACATGTGCAGAGGGTTGTTTTTCAGCCAATTTGAGGCCAGAGCACTTATTTTCGGCCAGAGGACCAGTTCAGGGGTGTGTCCAGCCGGCCGTTGCTGCTGATTTGGCAAGCGGGGGGAAATTCTCACTACCGGTTCTAGCAAACCAGTCTGAACCGGCAGGAACCCACCTCTGGACAGGAAGTAAACTTTCCTAGCTCTGATTGACAAAATAAAACCCACCGGATGACAAGCCCTAGATTCATTGCAGTAGGAAAATTTTGTATTCCGTTCCAAAGCATCTTTGTTCATTTTTTTCCCTTCCTAGGGGGTGCAAGCATTAAGCAGGAGCCCCAGTGGCTCTGTAAAAGAAAGAGAAGACACATCCTGGGCTCTTTCTTCATCCTAACTCACCCTGCCAAAAGCTACCCCAGCTTCTACATGCAACATAACATTCACCCTTTTAGGTTGATATATTTTTCCCTGCTCATTCACGAGCCACAGGGGGAAAACAGTTTTTCTCCTGATCTGAATGAAGAAGAAAAACAGTGATCCTAATCAACCATTTACCCTCAGTGGCTTCCCTAAACAAATCTGGGGAAGAGCTTAAAAGACTTGGGAATAGCCTCGACCCTGTTTGATGCACTGTAATAACCCAACCTAATTATACTGATATAAAAACTAATTGGAAAGATAGCAAATGTCAGGGTAAGATGCAAATTGTAGGGTGTTAATTGCTGAACAGGTGCTGGAATAGAATTAAATGAGCATCCTGATTAGGAGAGTGGAAAAAACAAATGTGGACCTAGAAATCAAGTTGGTCCTGTGAATTATTTAGCAACCTCCTTGTACCAGCAAAAGGTCATGTTGATGTGACCTCTGCTTTGTGACAGGAGGGCTGAGAAAACAATGGTAAACTCAAAGAGAAAATACGGCTTAATAAGGAGGACAACCCCATGAAAAAAAAGGGGGTTACATTTGCAATATTAAGCAAAACCTCTTTTCTTTTTTTTTAAACCACAACAGGACAAAAATCTGAATTAATCAATCAAGGGGTGATGTTTTCAATTCACTTCAAAGATTGCATCATTTTACCGAAGAAAACAGTTGATGCTGCTTCCTGAACTGGAAAAATAGGGAAGGGCTGCTGGTTTTGAATGAGCTTTCATTCTAGGTGCTTACTAAGGGGTAACGCTTTGTTTCACAAACCCCCGGGTGCCATAAGGAAGCTGTTCCCCATCAGTTGTGGAAGGGGAAGAGACAGGGCAACTAAAGTCACACGTTTAACTACAATTTCTGACATTGTTCTTCCTTGAAAAGGCAATGAAATCTAGCCAGAATCCCCAGCGCTGTGTTAAAATCTTCCTTGCAATTTCCCTAAAATATTTTTTCTCCTGTGAAGGAACATGCTTATATTTTTCTACTACTTAGGGATATTTGATTATTTATTTCAACTCTCGGGGTGTTTGATGCATAGGGTTATTGGGTTGTTGTTTTTTTCCCGTTGGGGAAGAGAGGTGTTTCCATCAATCTGAAACATCTGTGGTTGTCTGAACTTTCCCATCCGAAAGAAACCAATAAGTGAAAGACTTTTCTGGTGGAAATATGAGAAACCAGTGAGGTTTAAGGTAAAGGTTTCCCCTGCGTGATCGTGTCTGATTCTAGAGGGTGGTGCTCATTTCCCTTTTGTAGCTGTGTCCAAAGATGGGATCCTCAGCTAAATCCTACAGCATGGAGGTGGGCACCCATTAGTTGCATTCAATCAACCAAATGCTCCCTTCGTTTTTCCCTCACTGCCTGGCATTGGGGTGCTTTCAGAGTAAACACTTCCTACTTATTTTTTTTAAAATGTGTTCATTATTCTATTTCTGCAAATCCCAGGGCTTTCCCAGAGTTGATATCCCTCTCCTGACCATTTGTAATTTCGTCTGGTTCAAAAGCCCCAGCCTTTACCTCTCTGAACAATAGAAAAAGAACAGAATTGCACGTACACTTTTTTCACATAATTTCACACGCCGATACTGTTAACTAGCTCCTGCCCAACTACCGTAACTAACCGTTCAAAAGCATGCAAGTAGATAAATAGGTACCACTTCAGTGGGAAGGTAACAGCGTTCCATGAGCCTTTGGCAAATAGCCATTCTGGCCACATGAGCATGGAAATTATCTTTGGACAATGCTGGCTCCTTCAGGCAAGAAACGGAGATGAGTACTGTGCCCTAAAGTCGAGCACAATTGGAGGTTGGATTATCTCTTTTTTTATTTATACTGTTAACTAAAATGCATTAGCCACATGCAAAACTAAACCAGCCAGGCAAAAGACTCAAGAAGGGGCTATGACTACATCCAACCTTTTATCCAGAGATGCATTTAACATTATGTCTAATGACTTGGAAGCAAGAGAGCCCTAGCACTCAGCTGAATGCATCTTTAGCCAAAAAAAAAAACCCTCAAACCCCAAGATATGATATTAAATGTCACATTTAATAAACTTTCCTTGGAAATCAAGAAATGTCAGCCAGTTGTGCATGCCAGGAGAACCTTCTGTGGGGTCCATCGTAGACCTGAGTGTGCAAATCATCACATAAGATCAGGCAGTGCTCTGACTTCCTCCTCCATTGCCATCCCCATCAGGAATACAACCACTAATCCCAGTACAAATACCTCTTGAGGAAACGGGATTCCGTTTCAGAGGAAGAGGGAACGTTTGCAGAGGTTTTGAGAGGAGAAAACCAGCGAACTTGCAAAGATTTATCGCTGAGGCAAACTGAAGCCTCTTTTGTAGCTGAGGGGGTCTGGAAGAGTGGAGGTGACAGCAGAATGGAGTAGGTCTCTACTGAAAAATATGCCCCCTCCCCCTTGGGGGGATCAAGGCAGCAATTCATTATCCTCTCCTCTTTCCACCTGGGGGCCTCTTCTGACAGAGGAGGTGACTGCCAATCACCCTCTCCTCCTGCAGATTTAGGTTTTGTGTCGGCCCAGATGTGGGCTCCAAATAGGGGGAGGTCAAGAAGGGGATGCTAATTTCTCAAGTTCAGATCTATGTTTCCAGGGGTGAAAGGTCAGCCCTCATCCAAGTTGTTTTACTGGCAGGCTTTCAGTTTCTCCTTTTCTGCTCGGGCCCAGGACCAGATGAGTCACACTCAGAAAGAGTCTTGGGAAAACAGCTGTAATCATCCAAATGGGAAAGTCTGGGAAAGTCCGTGTGTTTGCCTGTGTGTGTTTTAAAACTGTATTTTGTTACACACACCTTAAAGGTTTTGGGGGAAAGTCCTGCCTGCAGAAAAACCAACGCGCATGATTTTAAAATAAAATAAAATGGAGACAAGCTTAAGGGCCTCAAATACCATTAAGGAAATGTCTCTTTCCCCTTCCAGAATGAATTATCACTTAGTTTAGGAAGACAACCAGATTCGGCCTACAATGAACAGATTGATCCTCTTTATCAAAACACTTTTTTCTTTCTTGTCACATGTTCTTCGCCACTCTTCAAAGCTAAAGTTTTCAAGAGGAAGTCTGACAAACAGGCACGAAATCGATCAATCAATACATTCGTGGTTTCGAGACAAAAAGTAAAGCAAGCTCCAGTGAAATGAGCGGGATGCAAAACGTGTTGGTTCGATTTGTCAGGACCCAAATTTTATTTTATTTTAGGAAACAAGGCTACTGATGCTGCTCTTTGAAGAGACGAATTTCCTTGAGGGGAAAAAAGCACCCTCTTGAAAAGGGTTCCTGAAGCAGCTAAGAGCAAAGCTGAATGGAAGCATTACTTCGCTTCCTTGATGGAGAAGCATTTCGTGTCTGATTGAGACAAATTGCATCCCCTCATTGCTTCAATGAAGAAAATCAGTCACTTCCACAGCATAGAGTCCTTTGAGAGAGATCCAAGCTGCCTTGCGCAGGCCTTTTAGGGAGCCATAAAAATGACTCTTCTAAATCCTAAGAATGCCATTCTTTCTGAGGCATATCCTCAAAGGGGTGTGTGTTTTGCTTTTAAACAATAAAACTCATTTTAAAACTCACAGTACCCACAAAGAGATATCAGCAAAATACCATCCAAGTTGTTAAACTTGGGAACCTCCCATGCATTGCTTGGGCTCACTCGGATGTGCCTTCATCCATCCTAATTCAGAGACAGAAGGAGGGCAAGCATAGAAAGAAGAAGAGGGCGCAAGAACCCACACGGAATTATGTCCAAACTCTTTTGCTTGCAAAATGGTTACAGTCACTATTTCCTAAGGACGGCCATGCCTCAGGCAATTTTCATGCAGGGGCCCCATTCTGACATGCTGCTTGGTGAAATACTTAACCCAAATAGCAGAGAAGGAGGAATCCCCTCACTGGTATTTTTGAAAACACCAAGGTTAGTGGGGGGAGAGAGATGAGAATGAGAACCAGACGTCTTAAAGGGATATTCAGGGAAATGCTTAAGGATAAAGGCTTTCTTCCCTGCCCCCTCCCTGCGTGCCCATTCCTGGTCCTCCTCCTTTCGCAGAAGTGTCCTGAAGGATCTGAGGCTGACATTGCATCTTTCTCTTTTAATGGAAGGCTTTCAACAGACCAAATGGACAAAATCCTTCTCTGGTTTCCCCGAGTAGGTGGGTAGATGGGTGTGTTGGAGGAATGGTTTCAAGGCAAGGAGAAGAGAGAATGCAGCCAGCAATCGAAGGAGCAGAGATCTGGAGTAGAGTGTCTTTCCAAAGCTTGCACAAAATCATCCCTGTCAAGTTTTTGCCAGCTTCACAGGAGACACTTTTTCACGGAGGCACAATTTGTCTTGTGTCACTCTAACAACCTCTAAAGCAGGAGGACACAAGAAGCTGTTGGCCTCAAATACTCCATAGCTAGCTTCTAAAGAAGTGTAAACTTGAAGGAAAGCCTCCCACTGGGACATTTAGGTATCTCAAGAGCTAAGATGCAGCAGAATTGATCTACAGGTAGTCCTCAAATCACAACCTCAATTGAGCCCAACATTTCTGTCGCCAAGCAAAACATTTGTTAAGTGAATTTTTGCCCCACTTTACAACCTTTCTTGACACAGACTTCCTATGCTATTCTTGATGACTGTTTGGAACAACAATGGGATATTAGGTGGATTCATATTTAAATGCTTATTTTGCTTTGGGGTTTTTAACATGGTTCTTTTCTAAAGAATTTTTGAAAGTAGACTTTGGATATCAAGGATTTTCTATCTCCTTATAAGATAAGCAATTCACAACTTTTCTAGGTACTCTCTAACAAGTCTAAAGACATTAATTTAAATATGTCCTTAATGTCAAGTAAACTCACGGAAATCAATGTGGCAGTCAACTACCTTAAATTCCATATATTCCCAGGAGTTGAATCTAAGCATGATAAAGTCCTGATCCAAACTATTTTTTTCCTGCAATCTCAATTTGCAAGTAATAATACCAAACCGTAAACAAGCAGATAATAATTGCATCATTTCATTCGGTGTTCATGACGGAATGAATAAATGGGATTAAGGGATAACTAATCCACACGAAGCAAAGAAAGGGGATAAATGGGATAAATTTCTTGAGCAGATGTTTCATGTATTATCAAATGATCTCTTACACTTATGAGTGTGTCTTTCTAATAGTCCACAGTATGACAATTTACTATTCCTTTCTTTCAATCGTGTATCGACTTCATCGGATATGAACAAAGGTAGTTGCCTCTCTCTTCTCTTAAAAGAGAAAAAAATATCACCTTCAAATATTAAGAGCCCAACTGAGTTCACTCATTGCATTAAGTTCTCATGTGCTCGGGATTTGCTCAGCACGATGTGTGAATCCAAATTCTATGGTTTCTAAGCCATGGTTTATGTTTCATGGATGAATCCAGCTTGAACCTGTCTTGTCTTCCGTTCCTACAAACCTCACTCCTGTTTAACCTATATGAGTCTAGCCACTCTGTGCACACAAAAGCTAATGTCTTTTAATAGAAATTATTAGCTGGAAAAAGTGCTATCGGAGTCCTTCGAAATAAATGACTGAAAATAGATCTTACTCAAGTGACATGCAAATTCCTATTAGTTGCTGCATTCTTAAGGGTGATGCCATTTTTGAAAACGGCAACTAGGGTTTTTTTTTGTCCAAGTGTGGCATTGAAAGAAATGAAATGAACGGTTGGATGCAAATATATTTGATGTTTTTGCAGTTCTGGTCTCTGATATTATATCAGGTATATTATTATTATATTATAACTATATTATAATTGGTGTGGTGTGGCGTGTTGTAATATAAATCCCTTTTTACAATCCTGTAATTCGGAATAGAGGCAGGATGACTGGATGGAGCTGAGTGTTTACCGGCCGAATGCCCTTCCTGACACCACACAGAGTTCACAGCACAGCATATTTTTCCTTGCGCCCTAATAGAAAAATATCTAGCACTGCCTAAAATTGAACTCTCAAACTTCTGAGCGGGAGGAAAACATCTTCACCTCTAGGCCACCATACCACAATGAGATTAGATTAGATTATTAAAATATGTGTGTATGTTTCTACAATATATCATTATAGATAACATACAGTACCGTTATGTATTATATACCTTATATATGATATTCCAGATATACTGTATATTATATGCCTAGATTAGCTCCATAGCAAGATAGGCGGTAAATAAAATTGACAAATAATAATAATATCAGAAGATCAAAGCAATTATCACATTCTTTTTCATATCAGATATTTGACCATCAGGCAAAACCAATGAGGAAGCAAAGAGTCTTCTATTGGCTACAGTGAGGGGTGAAAACTGTGTTAGCATTTGAATCCCATGTAATAAGTGGATTATCGCATGTATTGAAGGGCAGCACACACGCCCCAATTGCTCATTCATTGATAAATTAATTAAACCTTTGGAGAGAGAGGTTCCAAAGACAAACATTTGTTGCACCAACTGTTTCTAACCAAGTTAAAATATATTGGATTATACAGCCTCAAAAGTGGCAGCCTGGTCACCTCCTGACCTAAACTAGCTTCATTTTCTTTCTTGGTGTTCTACCAAACAAGAGTTTTAACCAAAAGAACAAAAGACGAGAAGTAGTAGCCAAAACTAAGATGCTTCACAGTATTGCAGATCTCGTTCTATTGACAGATTGCAGAACCTTTGCTTTCTGGGCTAAGAGAGTTCAACGACTGGGACAAATTTCAGGAGCCTTAAAAATCAGCTTCAAAGGTGTGTAGATAAGAGACTGTATAGATGTGTTTCAGTGGTAATTAACATCAAGGGCCTTGGGGGAAAGAAACACAACAGATAATCCTTTGCCTTCTGCTAGCGTTCTAATTTTGACTGCTGCCCCTTGACGTTACAGAAAGCTTCTAGGTAACGAAGATACATAGATGAAGATTTTTTTCCCCTGCATTCAAACAATCTGCAGAAAGACAAAATGAATTGGAGCTAAAGTAGAAAGCAATAGGTTAATAGTGCCCCACCTGCTTGTTTAACTGTTCTGATTACAGTGGGCGTCTAACCAGTCTGGACTCTAAAGTTCCTCAAGCAATCTGGGGGAAAAAATAATTTGTGGTTTTATATGAATGCTAAATTAGAATATGTGTTGACAAGTCAAGAGCTGGATTTGCCCTTTGTATAGACCCATGGTTTATTGAATAAATTGTAATGATCAGCAGTCACACGCAATAAGCCAAAAGCAAACCATCTTTCTGCATTGCAAGATATGCAGATCTCACAACCCTCTTCCCCATTTTACATTATCCACTGCGGAAGTCTTCTCACACAGGGAATTTACTATAATGAAAGCTCTCCAAAAGAGTAATCAAAACAAAACAATATTCTTGATACTCAGTATCCAGGGAAGCAATTATTTCTCAGTAGTGCAGACTTCAGACTTATTTACGGAAACTGAGTCTAGATAATATGACAGATTCAGGGGAAACAGAACTGGCTTGTTCTGTGAGAAGCTCATCCGCTACTATCACCCATGGCGATCATAGTGTTTGTAGGCCTCAATTGGAGGAAGATCTCTCTATTTACCTGCTCCTTGTTTTTTATCAAAAGACCCCCAATTAAACCTGGGATGAGCTGCATGCAAAAGAGGTCTCCCACCACTGTCATGCCATCCCGTCATCCATCCATCTCTTCCTTCTGCTTATAATTTTCCCTGGGATTTCCAATTCCCACCTTCCAAAGGAGCAGTGTCAAAAATCAAGACGGTGACTGCGACTGTGTGATCAAAGCCTTTGGGCTACATTTGTTGGATGGCGACTGAAACTTAAGATGTATAGATTATACTTAGCACAATTAGGAAATGATTCACTCTAAATCAAACCAGTTACTGAAGTGGGTTGTCAAAGTAATAGAAAGGTAGGTCGATAGGTAGGTACAGTGTTTCCCCGAAAATAAGACCCAACCAGAAAATTAGCCCTAGCATGATTTTACAGGATGCTCGTAATGTAAGCCTGAGTCCAAAAATAAGCCCCAGTTAACATCATCAGCCTGACAGATGCATTTAGTACCATATTTCCCTGAAAATAAGACCTAACCAGATAATAAGCCCTAATGCCTCTTTTGGAGCAAACATTAACATAAGACCCGGTCTTATTTTCAGGGAAACATATAGGTAGGTAGTAAGATTTGTAAAATGTATTGGCCACCAATAAATCACAGCGTAGCTCTGGGTGGTGTTACAATCTTAAAAAGATAAAAACTATACAAAAGCTAAAAGACGTAAATAAAATACTGTGAAGATCCGAATAATGTGCTTCAATTAAATGATGGGGAGGGCAGAAGTAGGATGGGGGGGAGAAGAATCATTGTGACAGTGTTTAGATGATCATGGGACTGTCAAGCATTTGAGTAAGAAAAATCGTAGTCACCCTAAAATGTTATATTCATTCTGATCGTATCAGTTTGCACTACTTCACTCTCAAGGGATGTGACCCATTGGGTCCCAGAGTTGTCCAGTACATATTTATATACAAGTTTATTCATGCCCACATGAACCTAGAGATACAGAGCAAGGTCACCCTATTTGGATTGGACTACATCCTTCAAAGCAAGGCAATTGATAAGGGATTCATGTCCATTTTTACATTTTTTTTGTCACAGTTGTTAAGCAAATCATTGCAATTGTTAACCATGTGGGCATTAAAAGAATCCAGTTTCTCATTGACTTTACTTGTTGAAAGTCAACTGGGAAAGTCAAAAATGGGGATCACACGACCCCAGAATGCGGCAACTGTTGTAAATACATGTCAAGCGCCTGAATTTTGATTTTATCAATGTGCAGTGGTTCTAAGTGCAAGGATTGATTGTAAGTTACTTTTTCCAGTTTATTGTAACTTCAAATGGTCACTAGCGAAATGGTTGTAAATTGAGGACTATCTATACTCAAATACTGACAAGATCTAGCCAATAAGGGGAAACTACAGAAAAGACAAAAATAGGAACACCAAGTTATCAAAAATAAAGGGCTACTACAGCAGGGCATTCAGCAGTGTTGAGCATGACACTTTTGCTAAGAGTAACAACAACTACCCTTGCTTCCATTCTGTAGTGTGTGTTTTTTTTCCCCCTGAATCCTTTGCTTGATTTGTTCACAGTCCCTGCAACGCCAATAAGCTGAGTGTTTAAATAACAACTCTGGAGCCCCAGTAAAGATAGAAAATTATGGCTTCCTCTCATGGCCAAATATTAAACACAGCAGACACCTAATGACTCTATTACTCTCCAGGGACAAGAGTTTTATGAACAATAGAGTCCCAACATACGTGCACCCAGCTAGGGCTTGCAAGCCTCGTTATGAGCTCACTCATCCAGCACAATTTACAAGCCCGGTGGAGCCCACTTGAAAATCCGAAGGGGGGAAGGAGGGGGTGTTTAAAGACATACAGGCACATGCCCACAGGCACATTAGGGAGGAGGAGTCAAAAGCAAGCCCCCGTTTATGTAAATTATGTAAATGTGAAAAGCTTGGGTCTTTGTAATGTGAAAAATCAAATAAAATGGTGAAGAAAAGGAGAGAATAAATGCATTCGGTTTTTGTTTTTTTTTGAAAGATGTGTATACAGTAACTGCCCAACTTATGTAAACATGACTCCGGGTGGCATGTATCAAATAACACCCCCAAAACAACATTACAAAGAACACCCCTAAAATATCAACCAAAAACAAGTCGATAAATCATACCATTGGGACATACTAGAAAGTTCCTCCATCACCTAAGGTTTATCTGTCATCCCAGCTCTACGCTCAGAAGAAAAAAACACATATTAAAGCAGATTGTCCAACCTTGGCACCTTTAAGACCTGTGAACTTCAACTCCCAGAATTCGCCAGCCAGCCATGTTTTAACCTGATAACTAAGGGAATATCTGGGAAGTAATTGTATCACGTTCAAACATATTACTGTTACTATTAGTCTCCTCATTATTCCTATCACCATCTCCTCCCACTTACGACTGCAGGACTAACTTGTTCCTTGTATCCTATGACTTCTTACTGATATTGTTTCCTGATTGCTGATTTGTACCCGATGACTATCATTACGTGTTGCACCTTATCATTCTTGACAAATTTATCTTGTATTTTTATGTACACCGAGAGCTTATGCACCAAAGACAAATTCCTTGTGTGTCCAATCACACTTGTCCAATAAAGAATTCTATTCTATTCTATTCTATTC
>JANHFT010005209.1:282283-293494 GCA_032467955.1 Pseudoxenodon macrops | reverse complement strand
ACCAAGTACCTTCTTAAAATATATGATGTTCCAAGTAGCGCAGTCTTTTGCAGTTCCGCTGGTGTTATTGCAGGAAGTTGCAATTTCTTGATGTGTTTTGTAAAAATTCTTGGACATGGTACTTTACTGTATGTTAGTTCCAGAGAATGTTCACTTAGTAGAACTTATTTCTGAACAAAAAATATATAAAACTTATTCTGGACAACAGTATCCTATTGATGCTTATAAATACTGCTATCCAACACCATAGCTTTTCCTTCTAAATAAACACATGTAGGGTATGAATGCATTGGCAAGCTTGCCTCCTGAATCGCCACCTCTGGGAACGGCAGAAGTTTTAATCTGGGATGCTTTTCTTCCCCATAAGAATTGCTGTTGAGCTGTATTTGAGTGGAACTTAAGTAAAGAAGTAGGAGATGGAAATGAGCTGAGTGTAAATTCTTTAGCAATTATAAAGGCTGTTGCCGTGGCAGCTTTATGTGGTGAAATGTATTCAGAAGCATGAAGCCTGTGAAACTGAGCTTAAGTTAAAATACCTTTTAATCACTTTATAATGAGAATGTAATCCACCAAAAACTATTCATTCATAAACCAAAGCTTTTCAAATACCTGGCTCTGGCAAGTGCACTTTACAAGGAAAAAAATGTAATTACTTTTGGTGACACGTACATTCTCTTTCACAAAAACCTTGACAACAATGAGATGCACTGGAAGTAAATTATTGTTAACATTACTACTACTACTACTACTACTACTACTACTACTACTACTACTACTACTATCATCTGGCATTTTTGCCTACCTCCTGAGTCCTTACCAAGGACCTGGGATAGGCAGATATGGATGTTTGATGGTATCATATGTATTGTCACAGGATGGAAGCCTTTTGCAATTGACTGATGGAGAATTTGTCAATGTCAATGATGTTCAAATGGCTCCAATTGTTTTGGGATTGCACCCAAGGCATCTATTACTATTGCTTGCTTGCTTGCTTGGCTTTTCCACAGTCATTCTATTTCTCTTTGTAGGTCATTGTATGTTGTTAACTTCTCCAGTTCTTTTTCTTCTATTCTGCTGTATTATTATTATTTACTTTATTCATTAAACATGAAACCCAGTCAACTGAATATTCAAAAATGCATCACAAATACATTGACTGGTGCTAATGGTTGATACGGGTTGCTGCAAGCGTCCTAGGTATCAATCAAGTATCTTCTTAAGATGTATGATGTTCCAAGTAGCACAGTCTTTTGCAGTTCCGCTGGTCTTATTGCAGGAAGCTGCAATTTTTTGATGTTTTGTAAAATTATTGGACATGGTGCCAAGTGCCCCAATAATAATAGGTATCACCGTTATATGTTTCATCCATAATCTTGTAATTTCAATGGCCAAGATGCGACATTTCATGATTTTTTCCAGCTCTTTTTCTTCGACTCTGGTGTCTCCTGGTACAGCGATATCAATAAATTGTATGCTTCAGTTTTCGACACTGTGATATCTGGCATGTTGTGTTCCAAATGACAATCTGTCTATATTCAAAAGTCCCACAAGATCTTCACCTTCTCATTTTTGATAACTTTTCCACTTTATGTTCCCATGACTTTTTCGATATAGATAAGTTGTATTTTTTTACATAATGACCAGTGGATTAATTTAGCAACTCAGTCGTGTCTAGCTTTTTAATCAGTTTGTATTATTTTGCTGCATGTACATATTAAATATGAAACAGTTTCGACTTTGTTGTTGCCAAGTCGGCACTTTGCATTGTCGGTGGATTTTTGTATCTTAACTTTCATGGCATTAGTTTGTAGTGCTTGTTCTTGAGCAGAGAAACCTTTCGTTTCTTTCTTGATGGTTCCCATACTAAGCCATACTCATGTAAAGTTGTCATCACATTTTCCTTCAATGTTTTTCAATTGCTGTCCATGCAAATTGCTGCCCATGCAAAGGAGGAGAGGCAGAGTCAAGAAAGGAAACAGCCTGGAATCATTACATTCCCACAAGGGGTACAAGTGCAGCATCTCTAGAATTCTATTAACTCTTACCTATTGCAAATTTATTATTGACTGTTAGTTAACTAGATTTTTGTGTAACTGTAAGGCACTGTTCTACCCTTATTATATCAAGATAAAGGAGACATATTGTTTCAATATGTGGCAGCTCTTTTATGCATGAGACAAAGGTGGTAGTAGTTTTCTAAAGCACATTAGCTATTCATAAGGACACCACAAAATGTACTCTGCAGCATTCTACATATATTTTATCTATAAGTGAACTAAAAGGTCAACTTCTTAAAAATAGAAGAAGCCACATTAAAAAAAAACAACCTCCAAAACAATAGCACTGTCACTGCAAAGCCTGATTACTGCCATGCATGCTAGGTTCTTAGCCCAACTTTCCATTTTTAAACATGCACATGTTCAAATTATACCTTTTGTATTCATCCACATTTGTTATAGTCTCTTAAAAATGAAACAAATTCTTTTCTGTCAACCAGTGCCAAGAGGAATCAGAACTCTTGGTCTTGACTCTCTTAAGATGCCCTTGGTAAGCAACTGTCTAATCAACTGTACTGTACAATCTGATTAGATCAAGGAATTCAATCTTTATCCCAGTAGTGTCTCAGGGGGATTTTAAAAAGTCAAAATAATGTCTGTGCCCATGAAATCAAGCCCCGCCCCTTTTTATGGGTATTACGTACACAATGCACATAATTGCACTTAAATGGGGAAATGGTTTGTGAGGTTGTAACTGCTATTGTGATATTTTTTACACACACACACCAATTCTTTGCTTATCTCCATTAATAAATTTCATAGTGTTTATAGGCCTTGGGTTATCACTCTCCCTCAGACCAACCCACCTCACAGGGTTCTTGTGTGGGAAATAGGAGGAAGAAGAAGTATTAGATGTTTGCCATCTTGAGTTATATGCAAAAATAATGAAGGTGAGATAAAAATCCAATTAATAAATAAACTCCAGATTGATTTCTGCTTGCATGCTACTCTAGCAGTGACCTACATAAGAATTCATATCGGAATGCAGCACCTGGGCCTCCAAATAGCCTAAAACTATAATTAGTAAAGCAATAAAAGGAACATGAATTTTTGAAAGAAAATATATGGAAGACAAATTGGAGTACCTGTTCATATATGCAATGAGTGACCCAGCTATCGATATAGATGGAATATAACCAGAGGTGGGTTCCGACCAGTTCTACAGAGTAGGTAGTAAGCCGTTCGTGACATCACGGAGCCGGTTCTGGTCCATGGACACCGCCATCTTTTTTTTTGGGGGGGAAGGGTTTTTTTAAAAACAATTTCAGGTTTTTTTTCTTCTGCACATGCGCAGAAGCCGAGTTTCCAGCACTGCGCATGCGTCACCATCTTATTTTCAGCCTTTTGTTGTTGTTGAATTTTTTGGATTTTTTTCTACTGTGCATGCGTGCGCCCACGAGGTGTAGGAGGCAGCAAACCGGCGGCGAGGTTAGTTAGAACCCACCCCTGAATATAACACTGCTCACAGAAATGATAATTGTTATTTTAAAATTAGGACCTTCATTATGGCAGCATGTAGGTAACTATTTCATAGTATCCTATGTTTAAAAAGATTTTGCTTTAAATGTTATTCTTAAAAACCTGAGTATTTTTTGTACAGTTAATTAAACATTCTGGCAAAATTACTCAGACATCATTCTAATCTGAGGTGCTTTATTGACTTTATTAACATGTTATTGTCTCAAATTATTACTTTATTTAAATCTAATTTTTTTTCTATATTTATCTGGCCTTATATGCTCTGCTTTTTAATATCGATGTTGTAAGAATCCATTTTGTTTTTCTCAGGAAAGCCAGCTTTTTATAGCAATTTAAAATATCAGTATACATTTTCCATTAGCTAAACCTGTCATTTTCATTTTCCTGAAAATGATTTATTTGTCTAGTTTCCTACATATTACAGCAACGGATTCTTGCCAAATATAACATTTTCTTATCAAACACTACAGCCAAGTTCTTACTGTGACATGGCCAACAAATAAATAACTTGAACTTAGAACATAAGAATGTGGCTGTTAGGTTAAACCAAGGGAATATTTACTCCAATTATCTTGTATTATAATTGTAGAAGTTTGACAAAAAGGGGCTGTATCTAGAAGAGGAATTTCAACACTGGCCAACATAGGAATCCAAATATCAAGTGCAAAATGCGAGAACATTTTTCTTTTTAAAAGGAGGAAAGCAGCGAATGACATTCACAGGGAAGAAAGTCAAAAAGTGAAAATGGCAGCTATTATCATGCAATCAAAACTATGAAGCAGCAGAGCTTAAGACATGCAGATATAATCACCATATTGAAAATTTTGACACCTCCACACACATATCCAGACATCCCTGTATGCAGGGCTAGACTTCAAAATTTTTAGCAAGGGGTTCTCTGCCCAGTTGCTGAGTAGACGTGGCCATGGCCTAGTTGGCCTCCTGCATTACGACAGGGGGGCGTTTTTGCCCTCCCTGGCCTCTGGAGGCTTTCCTTGAGCCTCCGGAAGCGAAAACAGCTTCCCCAGGCTCTGGAGGCCCTCTGGCCTACCAGAAGTTCGGGAAGTCCGGAAATGGGCCCATGGAACTTCCAGTAGGCCCATTTTTTGCCCTCCCCAAGCCTCCACGTGTGTCCTGCACTTACCTGCATCCAAAACGGCCCGCATGGGGACTCCTGAGAGGGGCGGAGTGGGGTGGGCGAGGCCAGCCAGGAGTGGGATTTGGGGGTTTTCCGAACTGCACAGAATCTTAGCTAGAGGTACTCTTGAACCCCTGAGAACCTCCAGCAGCCCACCCCTGACTGTATGCTATAAATATAGCTATCTATGTAACACATTATATATTAGGACAATTTTGAAATTATTGATATTAATTATGTAGCACTTTAGGAAAAGACACTTTGTAATTAAGTATGAATATGGTAAACCATTGCTAGGGAGATGTCGCATTTTTCCATGTTTTACTTCTATGTTGGTACTTGTAAGTTGCTGGGAGTCTTCAGCAATGAAGTAACAGATAAGCTGAAGCAAGTGAGAAATAATAATAATTAAAAAAGCATGCATATACAACTAAATTTCTCAGCCCAACTAGTGGCAGCAGGAAATCCCAGAAACTTTTTTAAAAGTATTGTTGAATTGGGTTATCTACAAATTATCTGTCCCTTAAGAATTTTACCTGCATTCATATATAAATGTCAGGCATAGATTAACATTTGTGCAGCATTGGAAAAGTGGATGAAGTATTATGTATTATATCCTCTTGGTTCCAAAATGTAATAAACAGCAAGTAATTTAATTATTACAAATTATTAATTAAGTAATTAAAACTTTGGTTAATTATTTTATTAATTCAATTAACAATTTAATTCTCATTAATAAATAAATGGGGTCCATTAAAGGATTATTAATGGATATAATTCCCATAATGAATTCCCATTTATGGCTTAAGTTAGAAGTTTGCTTTAATAGATCATTGGTGTAAATACCCTTAATCATGTTCTTTTATTTACACAATGAATACCCACATGAGAAGACAACTACAAAATGAGTAATGCTCTTAAACTCCATCAGTATCAATTAAGGGAAGAGAAGACTACTGAATTTCAAAAACCGTGAAACAGAATCCAGTTGGAATATGTCCATGCTAATGTTTCTGTCAAGTCTCTGTTTATATCTTTGTGGGGAAAAATATCAGTCTTCCTACTATTTTACTACTTATCATAACAGCTCCTTTTAACTCTATGTAAACATTGTTAATTAAAAATTAAATGCCTTGTTTTCCTCCATTTAAAACCACAAAATGCATTTAAAATGAGCAATAAGTCATGTAGTCAAATAAAATACCTTCCTGCCTCTGGTATTATAGTAGTGAAATAATTCATGGCTATTCAACAAATAAATGATACAGGGAAAATTGCTATATAATGACAGCACCCTAAAGGTTCCTCAAGACTATTTCTAGGAACCCATTTTGGCTCAACAACGACAAATCCAGTTGTCCCAATTACAAGTAGTTGACATTCTCCATTTGACATTCTCCATTTTTGATAACATGTTTCGTGTTAGCTAACCTGAAAGCCTAAAATTATAACCCTTGCATTTATTTAACCCATGCCTATACATTAAACATGATTATATGATCATAATGTCAAGCAGCCTTTTTGTAAACAATGTCTAAATTTTAAAAAAATGTATAACAAATATTAATAAAATAATCCTTTCAATTGATTTACAGTATACAATCCACATTCCAAGTATTTCCTTGTGAATTAAATTATTTAGCATGAAAATAAGGATTGATATGGAGCTAACACCTGCCACACTTCCTAGAAACTAAAACAGAAAAAAAGAAAATTCTATACTTGTCGACAGAACATGAACACTAATAAATTCTAATTTATAAAGGATCTCAAATATGCAGATTCCAAAATGGTTCATGAGGAAACAAGGTTTACTATTTAAGCAAATTTTAAAATAATGTGGTTGGACAAAATGAAACATGTTGATTACCAACATAAAACTGACAACTTTTCTATATCAGATTTCACATCACAATAGTTCTCCATGATTTTCAAAATGTTTATCCTGTACAGGATAAACATCATTTAAACTTCTATAATTTTTTCCAGTGCTAATATAACATCACTGTAACTTGCATCATCAATGCAAGTTACAGTGGATTCCTGAAAGGCACTTTAAGACCCAGGTCTGAAGATATACTGCTGCAGGGGCCCTGCAGTCATTTTTCCTTATGACCAACTACAGGGACGCTGCAGTAGCCTCCCCTCTACCTATATCCCCCATCTCCCCACCTGCAGGGCTTGGGCCTGCTTCCCAACCCACCAAGACCCACACCATCCTTCTAATTTACCTTGTGAAAATCTCTGCAGCTCAGGTTAGAGAAGGAGAACAGGGCATTCTGTTCCTGGCCCCTGTACTTTGATGTCCACCATTTGTGGGATCTAATGAAACATGAGCTTTAGAAAGTTGTGTAGCTCGTGTTAGGGAAGGAGAGCAAGCTGTTCCATTCCTAAGTCACATAGTACAATCCACTGGTGAAATCTACTTACCTTACCTACTGGTTCGGAAGCGCGCAATTTACACGGACACACGAGCAAAGTGAGTACGCACGAAGCGAGCACATGCCCCTTCCTCACATGCACTTTTTCACCCTCTGCGCATGCACAGAAGGCTTTACACATGCGCAGAGGGTAAAATAAAGTGGAAATGGTAACATTCAGACGGGTGGGCAGAGCCTCGCGCTATGGCTGTCACTGGTTCTCTGAACCACTGGCGGCCACCGCTACCTATTCGCCCAAACCGGACTGAGTAGGTAGCATTTTACCACTGGTACAATCTCAGAAGCAGCCACTATTTTTGGAGTGGTCACAATTAAAGAGTCATATTACATGGAGTAAGGAGGAGAACATGGGGCTCAACGAGATGGGGCCCAAGGAGGCAAGGTCAGCAGGGACACCAAGAAGCAAGAAGAGTTATCTCAGGGGTTGGTGGCAAAGCCTGCACTAGGCCTCCTAGGACTTTCCTGGGGTTCCTTAGGCATTCCATACTCTGCTTAACATCTGCATCCATATGTTTATTTAATGATCACATTGGGAAGAACAAGGTTGGGGGCATCATAAGTGGAGCAATTGCATGGGCACTTCACTTAATGGCCATCATGACTTCCAACCATAATGGCCAGGCTTTGTTATGGTTGTTGGTCAAGGACTATCTATGTAGAGATAAATACACACGCACACACGAAGTAGCAAAGGTCACATCTCATTACCCATATTATCACAATATGTCTTATTAATACCTACTTTCAGAAACAATATTTTTATACTTAAGAATGCCATGCATCAAAATAGTAAGGAAGTATTTAGAAGAAAATGGCAACCAATTCAAACATTTAATGTAATTTTATTTTAAAAAATCTATAGGCCTGACTTTAGGCATAATCTACTGTATATAGGATCTATATATTTGTAGCAGCAGCAGCTACAGTTGTCATTTATCCTGTAATTCTACACATTAAAAGTTATTACAATCCCCACGAATCTTCTATAATAAATAGCGGTCTTTAAGATGCCACAAAATTTGTAGTTGTTCCATGTTTTGAACCAGGGATGTCAAACTCATGTCGTAACAGCAGCAGCATTTGACGTATCATGGCTGTCCCCCTTCACTATACGTGGGCATGGCCAGCGTGTGACGCATCTGGACCATAGGCCGCAAGTTTGACAGTCCTGATGTATATACTGTACTTACTTGGGAGTAGGTTTCTCTAAACTTTATTTATATATTCCTTTAAAAGTAAATAGAATTACATCTCAAAAGTGATTTAAATGCACCATTTCTTTTCTATGTGCCTTTGCCAGAGTAGGTATAAATTCTTTATGCAAATTGAATTGTTATTTAGACATTGGTTATAATTATTGATGTAAATGTTGTAGGCCAGTGGTGTTATTAGGCTTTATGTCTTAACTGTAACCTTAAACTGGATTGTAGATTGTTTTTAACAATAGCTTGATGTTATGCCTATGAAAAATAACTTTTACAGATTTCAGCTTTTTCAAACAGAAATGGCAATATAGAACATAAAGTAATAAATATGAGTACATACATACAATTGCTGCTATGATTATAAAATGTTTGAGAGTATTTCTCTATATCAACTTTCTCAACAAAATGCTAACATATCAGCTTTTTTTATGTGCCACTCTGTAGCTAAAATTTATTTCTAACTTACATGATTTTTATGGCATATCAATTCCTTTGAAAAAATATTGCATATTATCACTTCAGAACATTCAGGTTGGGAATCTTTTAAGACTTCAACCTGAATAAGAAGCCTATTCACTTAAGTTATTTTTGATAATTTTGTGAATTGTTGCATATGAAATCTATGTGGTTCCCTAAACCTTGGTAGAGCTAGAAAAGAACAAGGACAGAGAGAAAGCAAAACAGGGGGACAATGTTCAATTATGGAAATAATTATGATTATCTGGGTTTGGAAGATAAGTAGTATTAGACCTTATTAATACTTAGATGGAAAACCTTCAGGGCATAGTAGGGGTTCAGGCTACACTGAAAAAATACAGAGGAAAAACAAAGAATTGCTTCTGAATTGCTGCCAAAAAACCCTACATAGATTCAAGCATAATTTAAAGAACATGTTTGTTTGGTATTATCCCTAGTAGCTTTCTTCAAGTTTCAAGATGAAGGGGGGAAAAACCAATATCTTATCCATGCAATAACCAGAATATCAGTCACCACTGACATTAATAGATTCAGATTCTCAAACTGATTCTGGAAACCTAAACAATTTTTGGGTCTTTCACGTGTTAATTACATGCATTTCATTTTTAAAAATGCATATATACAGCTGCATAAAAAAAACCAGCAAAGCTTTTATCTCAAGATATCTAAACACCAAGGAACAAAAACGTCTGCCTCTTTTTCTTGAATGTCTCAGCTCCACAGGGAAGACCTCAGTATTACAGCAAAGCCATATTTTGCCTCATTTATATGCAAACAGCTTAGAATAGCTGAAACAATTTTAATACAATCATTTTGCCAAAATTTGGCAATACCCAGGAAATTGTATAAAACATTGCTACTTAGAAACAATAGGGTTGTGTTCAAAATGGGGCCACTCAAAATCAAGGGGGAGGTTTACATATGCTTTGCAAGACTCTGAGGTTTGCAGGAGTACAAAAGTCTTGAGGAATGAGAAACCAGGATTGGAAGGAGGTAATCAGTCAATCCCCAAATAATCCACTAAGAACAGGCCATAGTTATTAGCCACAGAATGCTGGATAGCTGTTGGGCATCTACAGCTAGAGGTGAGGAAGCAGCCTAAAAACTGGAATCCTGACCTGTAATATTGTATTGCAGATCCCTCTATGAAAAAAAATATGACATCAGGAAATGTCAATTGAATAATTGTACAACAGTTTGTGTGTGTGTTTCTGTGCAGCCTATGAATAAGATCCAAAGGTTCTTTTTCAAAAGGCAACTGGACTTTTTTTTCTTTGAAGACATATGAATAAATTCATAAGTACAAGGCTATGGGTTTCAAACAGCAGTTGCTCATGCTCAATGTCGACCCTACAGCACTTATTGGAAATATTGGAAAATTTTCCATATAAGAATCCATCCTAAACAGCCTAAGACGACTCCTGCTGTTTAAATAGCCACTGATATCTCACATACACAGGGTGAGTTCAGACTGGATGTACTAAACCTGGGGTTTTAATCACAACAGTAGCTACACAGGCCATAGATCACAGCAGGCATACAAAATTGGTGCTGTTCACCTCAATAAAATCTTGCATTATCCTGAACATGCAGGGTGAGAGGAACTGGTCTGGAAAGTTAGTGCTAGTGTTGACTTCTTGTAATTTGCCTTCCCCATAAATACTGAAAGGAGCTACGTTTATATCCAAATATTCTTTTAAAAAACAAACAAAAACCAAAATCAGAACAGTTTGCAATATCGACATTAAATCTTTGCCCAGAGAAAGAAGCCATTTGAAGGCTGATTGCTGAAGCAGCCACTAAATGCCTAGGTGGACAATTATCTAGAAAGAAGTGCATTCTAACAGCTAAACCATTTCTTCTTACAAGTTGTAAATACTAAAAACAGTAGCTATGAGAGAGGCTCAGATCGTGTATAAAGCTGATTGTGCCTTCTAATATCTACCAGTCCATATTAAACAAGATATAAAGTGTTTCTGCAATGCAGCCTTAAGCTGCTTGACTCCTCTGTATATCTCAGCTGGAAATGAAGTCCACTTAAAAAAAATTCAGATTTCAGCCACTTCCTCCGATCTGGCCAGTGATGGAAATTCAACACACTGGGTTGAATTTCCCTACTTCTTTACTAATCCCACCCATGCCTAGGAAACAATGTCCCAAGCTGCTTTCTTTTCTGTGGACAAGTCTTTGAAGACATGTGGTTTCAACTGAGACCTTTTCTATGAGTTGCTCCCACTATTTCTCTCATATTCAACACCTTCCCATTGGAGGCATCCATTGGTGGGTGGGTAGGAAAGAAGGAAGGAAGGAATCATTTTAGGACCTTTCTATACATTTTTTATTATTTATTTATTTATTAAATTTTTATACCGCCCTTCTCTCGAGAGACTCAGGGCGGTGTACAGCCAGCAATA